>JADMLD010001186.1:0-98623 GCA_017589585.1 Phylloscopus whistleri
GCCAAAGATATACTTTTTGAATAAATAAATAGCTATCTATAATCTTAATAACTGTCTTGTAAGTAGTTCTGCCACAGAATCCTAATATACTTTTAAAGTTCTTTGCAACAGATGTATAGTTAACAGCACATAACAAAGCAATCAGACAAAAAACCCAGAACACCTTAACTAAGGTAGAATCATCTGACTCAATGGCACCTGCAAACTGACATACTTTACCTTCTAACACATTTGCTTCTTTCTATTTCTACTTGCAATGTTGCATGATTTAACTACACTGAGTTTCAGAGTTTAGAAACATCCCTGAGGTGATCTGTGTGAGAAAGCATAGTTAGATTAGATGTAATGAGGAAGTAAAACAGAAGAGAGAATCCATTTACTTGGTACATAAACAGTAAACACGGCTTTGAGGCATTAGTTATAGTAGCAGCATCCAAAGCCTGAACAAAATCCAAATACATGGTTCTTGCCTTAAAGGCCTTATCAACTTACTAGAAATCATTCTTCAATAAGAGGAAAATGAAAAAACTAAATCTATTGTTTTACTCAGAGATGGTCTAAGAAGCTGAGATGTACTCAACATAGTGGGTCTACAGTTGAATGAAATTACCTTTCAAAATAGTGCTAAATTTCTCTTTCTTCTGTTTGGTGAATGAATAAAGTTATAAATGCTACAAGTACACTCCAGTTCAGTTATTCATATAAAATATTTGGCATTCTCATAGCGTTGCTATGAATGTCATGCAAGAATTTAAAGAAGATGGGTTAGAAATAAATTAGATATGAAAAGAGGAAGTCTGAATAGCTAGAAATTAACCTTCCAAGTCTCACTAAAATTTGTATCATAAAATGGGAAATTTCTTTTATCAAATAGAATTTACAATCTATTCCATCCACTATCTCTTGATTTAGGACACTAAAACTAAAGTCCCCAACTAACCAAACAACCTGCAATAGTGGAACAGATAGAACAACTAAATTGTTTGCAAACAGTATGCAAAAGCCAGCAATTTTAGGTGCACTACCCTCGATACAGTCTGCATCTTTTCTCATGCTTTCAATTGGAAATTACAAACTAAACTTGACACCATTAACCACCTACACACAGAAAAAAAAAAAATCCATTGCCTTATTAATCTTACAGGGTATGATAAAAAATAGGTATTACTAAACTACAGAAGTTACTACAATTAATTTCTAATCTGACAGGTTATATAGCCACAGAGAAATTTTTGAAATTAACATAATGGTACTTACAAATATGTAGAGGCTGGGGCTGGTTTGGGTTTTTCTTTTTTTCCTGTTTTTTTTGGAGGGGGGACAGGGTGTGAGGGGAAGGTGGCTTGGTGGCTTTCATTACCAGAACTGGTGACTGATGGAGAAATATATCCTGTTCTTTCTGCAATTCATAAGTGTGCTACCCCTATGCCAAAGTTTCATCTAGGAAGAGCTCCAGTGAGAAAGAAAAAAAATTCTATATATAGCAGTGCATTTTTAAAAAAAATGTTCATATATGAGCAAATCTGCTACATAAAATGTGTTTATAGACTAATAAGTGAAAAATACAACATACAATAAAGATCAATCCAAAATACATGTGTGTCTCAGATAAGTTCATGTATATACTTCAATAAGCATACAGCTTATATCGTTTCAGCTATATGTGAAACTGACATAATTTACATACAAACATTTGTTTTCTTTTGATGAACAGAAATTGCATTTTAAGTGTGTGAACCTACACACACAGACAAAATCAGATCCAGAACAGCCAATTTCCTCTATGATTTATAACATAATATTGTCAAAACAGTAAGTTTACTATATTGCACTGCACAGGAAAAAAAAGTGTGAAAATTTCAGTAATGTTTATTCAAGTCTCATATGCATTATCAATGCACTTCAATGAACAAACTTTTAGGATTTTCTTTCCTTTTTGTATTTCAAATAGCATAGCACCCTCTGGTGCATCTGCTAGAAAGAAAACAACTAACAATAAACACCAGTCACTGTGATTAAAAAGTCTACATAAAAAAAAAAGAAAAAAATGAATCCTTAGAAATAAAAAATAACAAAAAAGTACTAGAAAACCAACTTCAATTTCATTCTTTCTTATTAAAATATTTTGTAATTGAGGAAATTATAACTACTGAATAAAAATTTTAAAAGAAACCTGCAGATCTGCTAATACAGCAGGGTGCCAGAAAAAAAAAATTAAACATACACTAGTTTGAAATTAATCCTATGTTCTGAATAGTAATTCATTTTTATTAAAAAAATATTCCAAAATGAAATAATCTTTAAGTAGAAAAGATGAGGTAGTGAAACATAATGTTACACCAAGCGATATATCTGCTCTTGGTCTTGCAAGAATAACAGTTATTAGGTCCACAGCTATCCATATAGCCAAACTGCTGAATTTCACACCAAAATACTCACACCTTCTTTAAAAGTCAAATGAGAAAAGAAACTTTAAAATTATTGTATTATATGAAACATTTCAACTCCACTATGACATTTTAACTATTAAAGCATAATAGTTAAACATAAACTCTAATAAGACACATTAAACTATTACTGTACACCTACTTAGTCACTAGGAAAATAATTTCCTACTTTCTCTAATCACAGAAGTGGAGATCACCATCTGCTTTAGGAAGCTCTTTTGTAAACCTCTGGAACCAGTTTCAACACAAGGCACAAGAAATGAAGTGACACCTGTTTAAATCAGCCATCTGTCCCTAACAAACTAGATTTAGCCAAATCAGTATATATACTGATCCTTAAATTTCCAAAATATGGCTATGCATAGCATCTGTGAGAAAAGAGAAGTATTGTTTTGATTGACAACCAACTGTAGGCAAAATACATGGATAATAAACTTGTGACTAATTGAAATAAAAGGCCTTAAACATTAGCTATTCATTTTAAAAGCCTCATTAAGTTTTCAGCCCTAATTCTTAGTTTAAAAAAGGCATTTTCATTGATAATCTCAAAACAACCTTCTTTTTGTATTCTAGTACATAAATTTGACAAAGAGCTCAATTTTGAAATGGATCTCCCAACTACAAGGACACTACATTGCCATTGAAAGCTTATTTTTTATTTTGTATTGTAGAGCATTCACATGTGTTTCCAACTGACAATGTTTTTAAAACCATTTTAGTAGTCACATATATTTTTAAAGCCTATTCATTTTTTAAGCATTTTGCATGACACACACCTGCAGAAGGTCAGCTGTTGAAGACTGCAGTAAAAAATAGAACTAATCTAGAATATTTTCAGAGGGAAGAAAGCCTTTCAAAGTGAAGTATGAAAATGAGAAACACTAGCTACAACACTAAAAGGAACTACAATGATAAAGTACTATTTAGACACTGGCTTACATTTCAAGTAAGAAAAGAAAACAAAAGCCACCTGACCTCTCAGGTTTTTACTAAACAAAAGTTTAGTAAATGGAAATAAAGTGCAACATTTATTTCTCTAGGCAGTTTTTGATTAACAAACTACCCTGTCAGGGAGGAACAAGAAATGGGATAGTGCTAACAAAGCTGAAGCTAATAATCTAATAAAGCACCAGGACTTTAAAATCTTTAACAGCCTTTAACAGTATCTTTGATGCTGATTTCATTTACCTACACTACCACACTGAAAGGATTTCTCCGAAGTAACATAATGAACTACATTATAACATACTAGTAACACAACAGAGCACCTGATCCCGACTGTTTTGTTTGGATATGTTGAAACAAAATCAGATAGTCACTCCATACGTCATGAAAGCCTATGCATTTAAAATAAGTAAATAAATAAAAATCACAAGCCATGTCATTTTCAAACACTGGTTAGCATCACAAACACCAACTATTTCGTTAGCTATGGGCATTAGGGAATCAGAATGCATAATGCAGATCTGGTCTGTGGTCACTGCAGCATCTCAGAAAGAATAAAGAGTCAATACATTTCTCAGTAAAGTCTAATATTCAAAGTAGTGATTACTCCTGCTTTATTATTTTCTGAACTGCAGTCACTGGCTAAGGAAAATGCAGCCAAATAGTACTTTAAAGGTCTTTGGTTTTAGACAAAAACATGTGCTTTTAATATGATTTTTAATACATCACCCTACAGAGTTAGAACAGAAACTTTGCCTCACACACAGCCACACACTTTCCTTTGCTACCCAGCGGCCTGGATACACGTGCAAAGACAGATTTCAACACCCAGGAATGATCCCATCCTCAGCAGAATTCTGTCCTGCTCTAGGAGAGCCACTCAAGAAAGGTATGGTGCAGAACTGACATCTCTTTTCAACAACAGTAGATGCCAGGCATTATTTCAAAACCAATGAATTACAGAAACTAACAACAAATTCATCAAGACTTAAATGTGCCATATAACTGATACCCTACTGGAACTCACACTGAAAATTCTTAATGTATTTAGAACTTATTTACACCAGGACCTACAAAATTAGCACGCAGTGGTTTCACCTTGGAGTAAAAAAATTAGAAGATGATGACGCAGAGGCTTTTGGTCATTATCTAAAGCAATTTATTCACTAAGTTCTTGTGAACTATGAAATATTAAAACACATTAAAAAAGAGAAGATCCAATATGCCTTACCTCAAGGAGTATCAGTATCAAACAAAGCACTAACTACTTAGCAGATTTTTAAGTTAACACCTGCTTGAAAAAATTGCCCCAGTCACACTCATTGGTAGTTCCAATGTGAGACAAATCCCGTATCTTACACTGGATATCTAAGGATATAAAAATGGAAAAGGTGTATATACAATTAAATGTAGGGTTTAGATTAAAAACAAGAGCATTATTTTTTTTTCCTAACTATTTTACTAAATAAATAAGGAAATAAATAAGTCACCAATTCAGAAAGAATGAAGCCTGCCAAAACAACACACGATTTGACAAGTCAAAGGGGAGAGTGCAGCTGGGTATGGAAATGTTAAGATGTTAAATGTTTCATTGCCAAAAAAGATGCCAAAAATTCACTTCATCCAAAGAATTCAAAAAGTATATGCTGTATGATTTGACATCAGTGACAACACAAATCCTTAGATCTTAATAAGCAATCACAAAAGGATGAAGAAAGCAAGCATTTTGGATGGAAAACAAGAAGCAAACTATACTCATTAATAACATGAGTCCTACTACATCTCTTTGAGGGGTACATAGATGCCCTTTCCCTCTTTCACACAAGTACACTTGAAAAGCAGCACCACGAACAAAATCACACAGACTTCTTTTTCATACTATCTTTTTCTCCTTTCTTTGCTGCTTAGCACTGAAACCGGCAGTCAGTACCTTGAATTTCCTTCGTCGTGGAGAGTTTTAAGGAAACAAATGGATCCTCTCCACATGAACGTAACTCACTGTGCAATAAACTAGACCTACACATGCACTGTTCCATGCTACCCTGTCAGTATGAAAGCATCATTTAAAAACAATTCCCTGCAGAAGGAGTGCAATAAGAAAAAAAAAAAAAAAAAAACAAACAAAAAAAACCAAAAAAAACCAACAAAACCAACCTGCTACTCTGTGTTTGTATTGGTGGGGGTATTGAATAAACAAAACCCCACTTCACAATACAAAGAAAATACAGCTTGCACAAAAAATAAACTGCAACATTAATTATGAATAAAAGAAAAAATTACACAGAGAAAGCACAAAAAAAAAAAGAAAAAAGAAAAAAAAAGGAGGGGGGGCGTTGGTACGATCGAGAGTATCATTAAAAGATACAGCAAGTTCACGAAAACCTGCAACATTTAGTCATTTGGTAGTCACATCAAATCAGAACAAGGCCCCTGTAAGTGAAAGGGGGAAATCCACCCCTACTCTTGCCGTCCTACAGGATCCGTCTCCGGCTGCATCTTTCCCCCCATCCCTACGGCTTCTTTTTTTTTTTTCAGGTTTAAAGCCATTAACCTTTGACGGCGGCCGCAGCGCGCCCCCCGATTTCCTCCATCTCCCGACCCGTAACGCACCAGACCCAACTCGGGCGCACACCCACCGCATCCCAGCGATTGTCCCGGAGCTCCGGCAGCGTGCCCGCGGTCCCTGGCATCGCCCAGCCTCTCCTCCTCCTCCTCAGCCCTCACGGCGGCCGGCCCCGCTCCCCGCCCGACACCCCCCGGTCCGTGCCCGCCGCCCCTCTCCCCCCCCCCCGCCCTCGACGGCCGGGCGCTTCCCGGGAGGGCCGCGGGAAGGGCCGGCGGGGAGCCCCGCGTCCCCCGGGCGCCCCGCGAGCACGGGCGCAGCCCGAGGGCGCAGCCCAGGCCCGGATGCCGCGCGGAGAAAAGGAGGAGAGAGAGAGGGAGGGGAGGGAGGGCCGGGGTGCGCCCGCCGAGCGCATTCACCTGTGCCGGGGCGGGCTGCGGCGGCGCTCCCGCTGTCGCTGCTGCTGCTGCTGCTGGCGGCGGCTACGGTTGTTGTTGTTGTTGTTGTTGTGGTGGGTGACGGTGAGGCGGGGGGTGCGGAGCAGCGGCAGGAGGAGGAGGAGCAGGAGCGGGAGCGGAGCGGCTGTTGTTGATGGGTAACAGTCGCCAGGACTACGGTGACTATGGCGCTCGACTCACAAGGCAACGGTTGCTATAACTCACAAAAGGAGAGCGGGAGCGGGAGGGAGGGACCGACGGGCGGACGGAGGGAGGCGGGGGCGGCGGCGCGCGGCCGAGCGCCCCGGAAGGGGCGGGGCCTGCGGTAACGGCCGGCGCGCGGCGGCTCCCCCCGGACCCACCCCACCCCCCCTCGGCGCGGGGCGCGCGCCCGCCCGGTTCTCCGCCCGCGCGGGGAGGGGGGGGCGGGGGGGGGGCGCGCGCACGGCGGGCCCGGCGGGGCGCGGGGCGGCCGCGCGAGGCCCGGCAAGGGGGGGGGCGTGTCCCCGCGGGGGGCCGCCTGACGCCACTTCCGGCGGGAGGCCGGGCAGGAGGGGCTCGGCGGCCGCCGTCCCTCCCGCCTCAAGATGGCGGCGGCCCCGGGCCGCTCCCCACCGCCCCTGGCCCGCGCTGCCATTTTCCAGCGGGGGGGAGGAAGAGGAGGAGTGGGTCGCCGGCGGCCAGCGGCGATGGAAGGCGAGGCGCGGCCGCCACCATGCCTGGCGTCTTCCCTGTCCCGCCGAGCCCCCGGCGGCCTCGCGGCAGCCCTGCCTTACCCTGGACTTGTGCGGGGGGCCGAGCCGAGGCCCCGGAGTGCCCGGTGGCTGCGCTCAGCCCACGTGGCCTCCCAGCCCCAGTGCGTTTGTTGGGCCGTGGTCCCGGCTGGCACACCGAGTCACGGAATCGGGTTGGGAAAGAGCTCTGAGATCGCCCTTTATAATCTGTGACCAAGCACCACTGTGTTTTCTAGACACGGCACTCACTGAGTGCCATGTCCAGTCTTGCCTTAAACACTTCCAAGGAGGTTACCACTAAGTGTGGTAGTCCTATGCTCGCCTGACAGGCTGTGTCTGCTCTTTCCCGGTGTATAGTGCCACAGGACTATATGGAAGGGACCTCTGGAGATCATCAGGTCCAGCCCGCCGTGGCAAGGCAGGGTCACCCAGAGCAGGTTACACAGGAACGTGAGGAACGTGTCCAGGTGGGTTTGGAATGTCTTCAGAGAGGGGAACTCCGGGACCTCGGTGGGCAGCCTGTCCCATGTTTTTGGAAAGGCTGGTCATGTGAGTGTGAGCTCTTTAAACACCCAGACATCCAACGAGGCTGAAGACCTCGGCTGGTGTTAATAGTTTAGCATCCCACCAAAGTTAGGTTCCACAGCAGAAGTATCAAGACGTAGCCTCAGCTGTGTCAGTGCTTTAAATAGTTTTATTAACTCAAGATACAGTTCTGTTGTAGACTTAAATCTCTGTCACTCCACATCTTGTTTGTATATACCTCACCCTATTTCCCAGCATTTTTGAGTAAATAGCTGCTACAGCTTAAGATGGTTACACAGGGCCCTGAAAATCAAGAGTAAATCGGCTCATGTAAGAGCAATTTCAATTTGTTTCTGTAGGGATAGGTGGGGTAGAGATTGCAGGCCATTCCACACAAATGTCAGGTGCTTTTTTAGTTGTGTCTCATTTTCATGTTTTTGAAAAGGCTGGTCATGTGAGTGTGAGCTCTTTAAACACCCAGACATCCAACGAGGCTGAAGACCTCGGCTGGTGTTAATAGTTTAGCATCCCACCAAAGTTAGGTTCCACAGCAGAAGTATCAAGACGTAGCCTCAGCTGTGTGGGTGCTTTAAATAGTTTTATTAACTCAAGACAGTTCTGTTAGAGAGGGGAGCTCTGGGACCTCGGTGGGCAGCCTGTCCCAGTGCTCTGCCATGCTCAAGGTAAATAAGATTTTCCTGTGGGTTAGGTGACTCTCAGGCTATCTACAGTGCCCCTGCATCTACTGGCTGTTACTATGTCCCCATGCATCCCCTTCTGCAGCCCTTTAATAACCAGGGAAGTAAGTATCTCTGGAGCTTTATACATAGTCACAGCAGTCTGTGTAGGCAGAAATGCTTGCCTGTAATCCACGTAAACCATGGAGCTCCCTCTTGGCCTATGAACTGATCTGTGTCCTCACACGTTCTGCCAACAGATGGTTTTCCAGTCACATCTTCCTCATACCTCCTGCTAAGAGCACCTGACATTTGTGTGGAATGGCCTGCAATCTCTACCCCACCTGTCCCCACAGAAACAAATTGAAATTGCTCTTACATGAGCCGATTTACTCTTGATTTTCAGGGCCCTGTGTAACCATCTTAAGCTGTAGCAGCTATTTACTCAAAAATGCTGGGAAATAGGGTGAAGTATATACAAACAAGATGTGGAGTGACAGAGATTTAAGTCTATAACAGAACTGTCTTGAGTTAATAAAACTGTTTAAAGCACTGACACAGCTGAGGCTATGTCTTGATACTTCTGCTGTGGAACCTAACTTTGGTGGGATGCTAAACTATTAACACCAGCCGAAGTCTTCAGCCTCGTTGGATGTCTGGGTGTTTAAAGAGCTCACACTCACATGACCAGCCTTTTCAAAAACATGAACATGAGACACAACTATAAGCAACCTAATTTAATAAAAATATATATCAATGCATTCAATCAATTCAATTAAAGGTAAAAGGTATTTTCATAAGCATCTTCCATTCTATCTAACAAATATGGGTACTTTAATTTAGCTTGTACATGGGAAGGTTTTGTGATTTTTGTTTCATACAATTTTAAATTTCTTATGAACAAGGTGAAAACCAAGTAGAGGTGTCAGATACTGAGTAGTTTTACCAGAAAATTGTTGCCGGAGTGATGTGACCTAATTCCATGGTAAAGCTTTAGCAACATTCATGTCCATCTGTGTTGCTAAAGAAAGTCTTGACCTTAAGTGTTTTAATTCTGGATATTTTCCCTTGTGTCATTGTCACTTGCATTGTTATGTGCTTGGCAGCCTTAGTAGGGTGACCTGTGGTGAATGCAGCCAAGTTGGAGGATGAATTTTAGTTGGAAAACCAACTGGGCTGTTGGTTTTCTTCATGAAAACATGGAACATTATGTGTCTGTCTGTGTGGAAAGAACAAATCAAGGCCTTGGCAGAAATTAAAAATATACATATAAATCACTATACATCTTCCCTGAGCCAGGATATTTGCAAATATTTCAATCTATAGCAACATTTCAGTCTATGAGAAAATTTCTTTGTCAAAGGTAAGTAGCTACTTTTGTTATAGAAAGGTTATTTAATCACTTCAATATTTTGATGCTTCCATCCAGGAAGTTAATTTGCAGAGGTGCCCACTTAGATCAGTCAGAACCTAATGGAATCTGTTTCAAATAATTTCAAATAAATTTCTGCAAATTCGTATCCCAACATTTTATTAAATTGATCTTTATCAATGAATGCATGTCTCATCTTTATTTTTGATGAAGTATTTTTTTAAACTTATTCAACAGTTATTTGCTGCAAGACAATCACAAAAACATTCAGTCTCTTCGTAGAATTTTTGTAACTAATGACAGTATTAAACAACCTGTCAAATTTAAATATGAAAGCACTGTTGATTAAAAGTGGTTATGTTGCTAAAAGCCCTGTGTTTTGTATTTAGATGCAGAATATGCTGCATATCTCAAAGTAATTTCATACCTTACTATGTGGATAAGGAATAATCAGAATATAATCAAAGTCTTTCACTAAAAAATGGTTGGACAGAAGTTGCTCATGTATCTTGAAAATTACCACTTTTTGTTGTCAGATTCGAAACTTCAGCACCTCTGAAAAAATAACTGGTGTCATATGCAGGAATTTCTACTAAAATTTTGTATGTTGAGAATGGTAATGGAAGAAAGACTATTCCTATAAATAAATTTTTTTTTTAATAAACTAGATATAAATCTAGTTTATAAAGCTTTATAAATCTATACTAGATTTATAAAGCTTTAAATTTTTATTTTCAACAGAGCTACATTGTTATCCCTCAGAACTTTTCCAAAATACAGAATCTTACACAGTTTGGATATTTCTTACAAAGTCGTAATTAACCTGTCTAGTAATTTCATAAAACATTGCCCATTTTTTATTTAAGTCCATCTCATAGGATGGTTGCATTTCCAAATGGTTTTCAGGTACATTCTGCCATTTTTCGCAGGTCTGATACTTGCCATAAGTCATTCCTGTCAGCCATGTTGTGCAGAACACAGTAGCTCTCCATCCTATGAAACAGGACAAAGACAATCCAAAATACTGAAGCAAAGTGGGTGAGAGCAACAAAGTGATTCAGACCATGGGTACATCTAATCCAGTGTACTTACTGGTCCAGATATTATAGGTTAATGCCTAGACAGGTACAATAAGAAGCATAAGTGCATTTTACTTGTTTAACTTCCCCACTCTATGGCCATTTTCAGCTCAGTGATTTTCTGAACCCTGCATGACTAATTTTTATATATATATATACATCAGAGAATCTTTTCCAAGAACTTCTCTACTCACCCTTTAAACTCATGTATAAGCTTTGCATTTTGCAGAATCTTTCATCAAAAAAAGCTAACTGTTTGGCAGTTGTTATATGAGGAAGCAAGCCCTTTTTCTTTCTTGGAAGTCTAGTCCCATTGATTTTTGTGGTTTTAATTCTCATGATGTGGGGAAGAAAGGCAAAGAAGATATGTATGGATGCTGATGTTAAAAGATAGGCAGATCTAGACGCTGCAATGTCCAATTGCTTGCCAGGCATGATTCTTTTGGATACTGTCATAAATATACAGAAGACTAAACAATTCTACCCAACTAAGTTAGTTTCTTAGTTATTACTTACCTTTTGGGTAAATAGTAGGACATATAACAATCTTACTCTTCCATTATCTCATAGCCATAACAAGTCATTCACTTGTCTCTTGAGTATTTTCTGCTTATCCCCCTTATGGAGTGAATGTCCTCTTACTTGGTGATCTGCATATCCTTACTCCAGCTATAGATGTGGTACATGTTCTCCAAATGCCTGCTAATATTTTTGGGATTTATATAAGATTAGATGGAGTTGTCTTGGTCCATAGGGTCAGTCCCTTGGAGTTTGCATGAACAGTATAGGGTTTTTTTTTTTTATGTTGACTTTTCTTCTTCCGTTAATGTTCTGTAATGTCACATAATCACAGTCCTAAAATATTTTGGGTTGGAAGGAACTTTTAAAGGTCATCCAGTCCAACCCCACTGCAGTGAGCAGGGACATCTCCTAGTAGATCAGGTTGCTCGGATCAGTGTCCAACTTGATTTGTATGGTTCCAGGGGCATCCACCAGCTTTCTGGGAAACCTTTGGCAGTGCTTACCACCCTCATTGTAAAATATTTCTTCCAAATATCTAGTCTGTATACCCTTCTTAAGCTTAAAACCATTACCCCTGTCCTATTGCTACAGGCCCTATGTCTTGGGTTGCAATATGTAACCAGAAGTGTATCCTGTTTGCCATCTGTTAAAACCGGGGGAGCTGCTTTTTGTTTGTCTCTTCCATGACCCATTCCTCATAACTCTGGGGGGAAGGGGAGGGTGCCTTCTGTTACTGGGCCAGTTGTTAAACCAGCTGGGGCAGTGTTCTTTGTCTCTTCCACAACCCATCCTCCCTCCAGGGGATATCTGCTGTTCATGGGCCATCGAGGCTCACTGCATGACTGATAAAATTACATCATCCCATTGGGAGATGCTCCACCCAGTGGGAGGAGCCCAGCATTCCTACCTGGATAAAACCTGGGATTCAGAACAGCAGGACAGCCTGTTTGCACTGGATTCCCAGAGGAAGACCCGACCCATCTCGCCACCACTGGACCCTTTTATATAGGATCATCTCTACTTCAACAGAACCACATTTGTCATGCCAGAAGGACTTAACTTGACTGCTACCAATACCCTGACCAACAGGGTGTCAGGTCGTATTTGACTCTTGTCAGGATTTCTAGTATTTGTTTGTTTGTTTGTTTTTGTACTACTACATTTGTATTTTTAATATTCCTAGTAAAGAACTGTTATTCCTATTCCCATATCTTTGTCTGGAAGCACCTAATTTCAAAATTATAATGATTTGGCAGGAGGGGGTTTACATTCTCCATTCCAAGGGAAGCTCCAGCTTTCCCTTGCAGACACCTGTCTTTCCAAACCAAGACACCCTACTAAAACGTCTGTGTTAATCTTTCTTGTAAGTCCTTTTTATGAGTACTAAAATGGCACAATAAGATTTCTCAAGAGCCTTTTCTTCTCCAGGCCTTTCAAACCCAAATCTCTCTGCCTTTCCTTATAGCAGAGGTGCTCCATCCTTAAGCCTTGTGGCCCATCCTCTGAACCTGCTCCACCTTTACCAAGGATTCCAGAGCTGGATGCAGTACTTCAGGTGGAGTCTCACTAGAGCAGAGTAAAATGGGACATCAACCCCTCTGTTAATCATTCAGGTGCACCAGAATTTCTCCATCAATATGTACCAGATAGTTGAGGAACTGAGACTCCTTTTCCTCTCCTGACTCAACTGCCTGTGCAGTCTGCATGTTTGACGTTGGGGATGGGAAGAGCTGGCCCCACTTGTTTGCTGTGCAGGAGACTCAGGTGTGCATATACACTTTAGGGATGCCTGGGCACTCTGTCATGCTGCTGTGCTGCTCTGCAAGTCCTGGATTCTGAGGAGGATAAGTTGATACCATTTCCACGTAGAAGATACTTGTCTTTCTTAATTTATATTTTGTTCTCGCTGCTGGTCTTCTCATCAGTGGCTGATGAGACATCACTGGTAGACCATCAATTTTGTGTCGTCCTCATACTCTCTGTGAGCTCTCTGCCCACTCAGCTTTACAAGAAGTGCACTTTCCTGGATTCTCTGTAGGTTCCCGTGTGGCCCCCTGTTGATAATTCCGAGACACAAGTCATGAGTAATACCATCATTTCCAGGAAGGAGAAAGGGGCAAGATTGCAAGAACTGATCATAAAGAGCATATGTAAAACTGGTGACACCTGTGGGAGTCCAGGGCATTCCTTTGGATACCCTGGACAGTCAGAAACCTGTACAGGGGGGTTTAAAACCTGTACAGGGAGGTCTGGGATCTGTACAGGGGGGTTGGAGACCCTGGCACAGAGCCCAGGAAGGCAAGGGCTTTGCTTTAGTCCATGGGAAAGACTTCCAACATTGAGAGAGGAATTGCAAGCCCCAAAGTGTAATAAAGAATAGTGTAGTTTTCACATTTGGGGTTTCTAGAATAGGGGTGAATGGGGACAAGATGGAGGATTCTGGCTGGTGCCCTGGGGTCTTCTCCTTCGTCTTCATCTCCTGCTGTGATGGCGGCACAAAGTAGCTTTTAGAAGATTAGGTCAGTGTAGAAATGACCTGTTTAGTATAGAATGTAGATATTGGTTTGTAATTGTAAATAATATGTACGTAATAATCTGTATAAAAGATGACGAGCCTCTGTCAGGGGCAGAGTCTTCACCTGATGCCTGTGCTGAACAGACCTTGGCCGGGCACAGGGAAAAAGGAAAAGATAAGAAATAATAAATAAGAAGAAAAACCTTGAAAAAGAACATCTGAAGACTCCAGTTTATTTCGGCGTTCAGCTTGGGGCTTTCAGAGGGCAAAGGACTCTAAACCACTCTAACCTCAGGAAACCAGCCCAAGCCCAAGAGACACCTAGCCTTTTATGTGCATGAAAAGCACTGCAGGGTATGGCATAACCTGTACATACTGAGAGTTTCTGCTCCTACCTCTGTGCTTGCTATACACTGGTGGGCTTAAGTAGGTGCAGCCTGATCATTGAGTTGAGGCTCTTGCATCTGCGTTAGCAAATGAAACATGTTATGTGAACCCATGGAATGCACCTTCTATGGGTTACATTGGAATGTGTTTGGAAAGCAGTATGAAGTTTTTATGTACCCAGATGGCATCATGAAGGAAATCAAAGCACGATAACTGAGTGTAATAGGTTTGCCTTGACAGTGTATGAACTTTAGTATGAACTAAAACACTGTAGTAACATATCCATGGATAATTCAGAAGCTTGACATGTTTATCAGTATTTTCAGTATAATTAGGAACTTAGAGATTAAAAGGGAAGGTTTACGACCTTTGGAAGAAGAAGTAGGTAACTCAGGAAGAGTACAAAGATGTCATTAGCACACGTAGAGAGAAAATTAGAAAGTCAAAAGCTCATGTAGAACTCAATCTGGCCACTGCTGTGAAAGATAATAAAGAGTGGTTTTATAAATACCTCAACAAAAGGAAGGCCAAGGAGAACCTCCACCTTTTATTGGGTATGGAGGAGAACCTAGTCACCAAGGATGAGGAAAAGGCTGAGGTCCTTAATGTCTTCTTTGCCTCAGTCTTTAACAGTAAGACTCATATCCTCAGGGCAACCAGCCCCCTGAGCTGGGGTGCAGGGAGCAGAATAGACCTTCTGCAATACACAATGAAGTACTGAGCCATTTAGACACTCAGAAGTCTATGGGATTGCGTGGGATTCATTAAAGAGTACTGAGGGAGCTGTCGGAAGAGCTCACCAAGAAAATCTCCACCATTAGTCCTGGCTAACTCTCCAGACCTGGAGGCTGGCCACTGTGGTGCTCATCCACAAAAAGGGTCAGAAGAAGGATCTAGGGAACTACAGGCTGGTCACTCTGACCAGTGGTGGGGGGGGTTATGGAACAGATTGTCTTCATTGTGATCACTCAGCACGTACAGGACAACCACAGGATCAGGTCCAGCCAGTAGGGATTTAGAAGAGGTGGATCCTACTTGATGAAACCAGTCTCCTTTTATGACCAGGTGACTTGCCTAATGCTTGAGGGAAGAGCTATGGATATTTTCTGCCTGAGCTTCAGCAAAGCCTTTGATATTGTTGCATTTCTGTAAAAGCTGGAAGCCCATGTCTTGGACTGGCACAGTTTACTGGGTTAAAATCTGGGTATGGCCGGGCCCAGAGAGTGGTGGTGGATGGAGTTACATCCAGCTGGTGGCCAGTCACCAGTGGTATTCCCCAGAGCTCAGTACTAGAGCCAGTTCTGTACAGTATCTTCATCAATGACCTATATGGGGGTGTCAAGTGTACACTTCCTAAGTTTGTGGACAACACAAAGTTGGCTGAGAGTGCTGATCTGCTGGAGAGTGGGAAGATTTTTCAGAGGGATCTGGACAGGCTGGAGCATGGGCCAAGGTTTCCAGGTCCTGCCCTTGTGTCACAACAACCCCAGGCAGGGCCACAGGCTGGGGCAGAGTGGCTGGAAAGCTGCCCACAGGAACAGGACCTGGGGGTGCTGGTGACAGGGACTGGACACGAGCCAGCAGTGCCCAGATGGCCAAGGAGGCCAATGGCATCCTGGCCTGTAGCAGCAACAGTGTGGGCAGCAGGAACAGGGCAGGGATTGTCCCCCTGTGCTGGGCACTGGTGAGGCTGCACCTCAAATCCTGTGTTAAGTTTTGGGTCTCTCATTCCAAGAAAGACATTGAGGTGCTGAGCATATCCAGAGAAGGGCAATGGAGCTGGGGAAGGGTCTGGACCACAAGTCCTGTGATGTGCAGCTGGGAGAGCTGGGACTGTTTAGGCTGGAGAAAAGAAGGCTCAAGGAAGACCTGATCACTCTATAACTCCCTGAAAGGAGGGTGTAGCCAGGTGGTGTTTGGCCTCTTTTCCCAGGCAACAAGTGACTGGACAAGAGGATATGACCTCAGTCTGTGCCAGGGCAGGTTCAGGTCAGACATCAGGAGGACTTTTCTTCACTGAAGAGGTTGTTAAGTATTGGAATGGGCAGCCCAGGGAGTTGGTGAAGTCACTATTCCTGGAGGATTTCAAGAAATTACTAGATGTGGCACTAAGTGCTATGGTTGAGTTGACAAGGTAGTGCTGGGTCAAAAGTTGGACTTGATCTTAGAAGTCTTTTCCAACCTAATGATTCTGTGCTCATGTGATTTAAAGGGTGTGCTTAGGGTTTGGCTGCACTGTGTTTTTAATAAGCAGGTATCATACACAGAAGTGTTAGTAATTATTTTTAAAATTATATTGAGATACCGTATTGGGTTATGTAACCAAAAAAAAATGTTTATTCTATTTTTCCATCTGTTGAAACCAGTTAGGGAGATGTTTTCTTTACCTCTTGTATAACCCATTCCTCATAACTCCAGGGAGGAGGGGGCGGGTGCCTTCTGTTAATGGGCCAGCTGTTAAACCAGGTGGGGCAGTGTTCTTTATCTCTTCCAGGACCCATCCTCCCTCCAGGGGATATCTGCTGTTCATGGGCCATCGAGGCTCACTGCATGGCTGATAAAATTACATCATCCCATTGGGAGATGCTCCACCCAGTGGGAGGAGCCCAGCATTCCTGCCTGGATAAAACCTGGGATTCAGAACACCAGGACAGCCTGTTTGCACTGGATTCCCAGAGGAAGACTGCAGCCATCTCGCCACCACTGGACCCTTTTCTACAGGATCATCTCTACTTCAACAGAACCACATCTGTCACTCCAGGAGGATTTATTTGGACTGTTTCCAACAGGTGTCAGGTCATATTTCTGACTCTGTCAGGGTTTCTAGGATTGTTGTTTGTTTGCTTGGGCTTTTTTGTACTACTCCATTTGTATTTTTAATATTCCTAGTAAAGAACTGTTATTCCTATTCCCAAATCTTTGCCTGAAAGCCCTTAATTGCAAAATTATAATAATTTGGAGGAATGGGATTTACGTTCTCCATTCCAAGGGAAACTCCAGCTTTCCCTGGCAGACACCTGTCTTCCTAAACCAAGACAGATTTGTTCCTAGAGCACCTTTACCTGTATAATGAGTAAAAATAACCCAGCATAAGACATTTGTTGTTCTTCAGTATCTGATATTGTAAATGTAAAATGCATTTAGTAGGCATATATTATGCCACCTTGTATCTGAAATAAAGAAATACAGATTTGTTTAAATGCCATGCAAAATCTGAGGTTATAGAAGCCACTGAGTATATGTATTTCTTTTCAGAAAATTACAAAAATTTTCAGCCCTAATCCTGAAAAAATTCCTTTGATTATAGAATTTGGGGTTTTTAGTTGTTTAACCAGAGTTAGGACAGTCATTTAAATAATTGCTGTAGAAGTAATTTAGCCCCAGATTTTTAATGTGAGGAAATGGTGTAAAATTGATGATTTTTGTAGGTGTGGCAATATCAGACATTCCTGAGTCTAAGCAGCAGTGTTTGTAAGACACCAGAGAAGTGTTCTGGCTGGCCATAGATGAGGCTTTAAAATTTCTTCTTTATGTTCAAAGACAATGGCAGAAAAGTCTTGGGATTGGCCGATGGAATTATCCTCTTGATCTGTTCTTTGATTAAATTGATTGATGGATTAAACCAATCTACTGTAGACAGTGACAAAGAATAAAGTAAATAATTGTCACCTTCTGCACACTGGTGTCCAGCTGAGTTAGTGCAAGTCCTTGCCTTCATCTCAGTGTGGCTGGACTTCATAACTGCTGTAAAAGCCAAGTGAGCATTGTCCTTTCCAGAAAAACAGCATTCAAACACCTGAAGGAGTAAATGAATGCAGCACACAGTACTCTTTGTGAGAACTCTACTGCCTACTCCTTGAGTGGGTGATATTGCAGATGAAATTTAAGAATCTAGTAGAGACCTTCTCTAATACAAATATCCACCCGGAAGAACATACGCCTAGTAGATCTGAATTTAAAGTCAGCATACAGTTATAAACCAAATCATCCACTTATTTACACAGATTTGCCTTCTTTGCTGAAGTGAAATGGTGATACTTCATCACTGGCTGGGCTAGAGTAGACTGGTCTAGGGTCTCCTTGTAGACTTGGCATCTGTAAACAACAGCCTTTGTTTGTGATACAAGGCTTTGTATGTTGAATCAGCGAGCCAAACACAATGTTATGAAAAACAGGCTTGCAGTGGGAGTTGTGGTATACAGTCAAGAGCATTATAGCCTTCTTTTTGGTATAAATATGTACAGTTTTGCACTACAATTTTTTACCCATTGCAGTGAGCCTGGAGAAAACATTTATTCAAGGCTCTTACGTATGTTTTCATTTCTTTCCTAATTTGTACAATCAAATCTGTCAAATTCAAAACCTGTTACATAATAATGCTTAAAATCTGTTGCTATTTTGGGCTTTAATTTTTTTTTTTTTTGGTTTTGGTAGCATCTAAAACTAAAATAATTTGAAAAGACTCAAAAAGTTTGAGTATTTCTAGGGATGGAGACTTCACAACTTCTCTGAGCAGCCTGTTCACAACCACCATCATTCAGCCTTTTATCAGTCACCCTCACAGTAAAAAAAAAAAAAAAAATCATTTTGTTTTTGAAAGGAATTTTGTGTATTTTGATTTTTGCTGTTTTTGCTGTCACTGGGGACCATTGAGAGTAGCCTGTCTCTGTCTTTACTCTGCTTATCAGAATTTTATATACAGTGATAAGATCTTGAGATTTCTCCACACAGCTCTCTCAACCTTCAGTGAGAGATGCTTCAGTCATCTCTATCATTATGACACTTTGCTGGACTCACTCCAATATGTTCATGTCTCACTTGTGCTGGAGAACTCTGGACTGTGCACAGCCCTCCAGGTGTCTCTCATCAGGGGTGAGTAGAGAGTAAGGATGAAATCTCCCTGGCTGCTGGCAATGCTCTTCCTGATGCAGACAAGGAAACTGTTGGCTTCTGCTGTAAATGCAGATTGCTGGCTCATGGTCTACTCATCCTCCAGGCCCTCCAGATGTTTTTTGGTCAAAGCTGCTTTCCAGCTGGTCAGACCTCAGCCCATGGCAGTGTGGAAGGTTATTTCCCACGAAGTGCAGGACTTGGCATTTTCCCCTGGTGTTTCTGTTGACCCATTTCTCCACCCTGTCCACATCTATCTGAGTAGCAACGCTCATCTCAGATTTGTATTATCTGCGAATTTCCTAAGGTTGCACTCTTGTCCCACCACTTCTAGGCCCTTAATGAAATCGTTAAACCATAGTGGACTCAGTCTCAATCCCTGTAAAATACCAGTAGTGACCACCCCACACCAGCTGGTGTTTGTGTGAGTCACCATGACCCTTTGAGCCTGGGATTCAGGTGAGGATTTGATAAGTCTGTAGTTTTCTGAATCCTCCTTTGTGTTCTTCTTGAAGCTGGGGGTGGCATTTGCTTTTTTCCAGTCTCCAGGAGCCTTTTCCAGTGGCAGTGACCTTTCAAAGATACTCAAGGGTGGCTTCACAAGGACAAGGGCCAATTCTCTCAGCACTCATGTGTGCAACCTGTCGGGTCCTGTGGATGCATTAATATCCAGTCTATTTAAATGTTCTCTACCTGCTCCTCCTCCATCAAGGATAACTATTCCTCGCCCCAGTCTTTCTCAGTGGTCTTAGTGAACTGGAATAGCTTTATCTCTTAAGACTGAGGTGAAGAAGGTGTTGACTACTTGGCCTTTCCCATGTCCCTTACTTCTAGATCCCTGACCATTCAGCAATGAGCCCAAATTTTCCCTTCTTTTCTTCCCAACAATGAACCTTTCTTTCTTTCAAGAAAGCTTTCTTTCTCTCCCCATATCCCTCATCAGAGTCAACTTTCCTAACCCTTCATAAACAGCTCTCCTCTTATGTTAGGACTTGCCTAGTAATTCTTAGCCATCAGGACCCAGCCACCTCATCACTTGTCCTAAGGCAGAGAGCCATCCCAGGTGTCTGGGTTGCAATGCAAGATGTAACCAAAAGTATGTATTCTGTTACCATCTGTTGAAACTGGTTGAGGAGGTGTTTTCTTTATCTCTTCTATGACCCCTTCCTCATAACTCCGGGGGGGAGGGGGAGGGTGCATTCTGTTAATGGGCCAGCTGTTAAAACCAGGTAGGATGGTGTTATTTGTCTCTTCCAGGACCCATCCTCCCTCCAGGGGATATCTGCTGTTCATGGGCCATCGAGGCTCACTGCACGGCTGATAAAATTACATCATCCCATTGGGAGATGCTCCACCCAGTGGGAGGAGCCCAGCATTCCTACCTGGATAAAACCTGGGATTCAGAACACCAGGACAGCCTGTTTGCACTGGATTCCCAGAGGAAGACCAGACCCATCTCGCCACCACTGGACTCTTCTACAGGATCATCTCTTCTCCAACAGAACCACATCTGCCACGCCAGAAGGACTTAACTTGATTGCTACCA
The DNA here is from genome assembly GCA_017589585.1 of Phylloscopus whistleri. NCBI lineage: Eukaryota > Metazoa > Chordata > Aves > Passeriformes > Phylloscopidae > Phylloscopus > Phylloscopus whistleri. The sequence continues at coordinate 20,640 of JADMLD010001186.1, forward strand.
TCAGATTCTGTTCTGACTCTGTCAGTATTTTCTTTTTCTGTTTGTTTACTTTTTTGTACTTCTACATTTTTTTTAATATTCCTAGTAAAGAACTGTTATTCCTATTCCCATATCTTTACCTGAAAGCCCCTTAATTTCAAAATTATAATAATTTGGAGGGAGGGGGTTTACATTCTCCATTCTAAGGAAGGCTCTGGCTTTCCCTGGCAGACACCTGTCTTTCCAAACCAGGACACCAGGGCAGAGACCCATGCATCCTGGCTGCTCTCTCACATAAAAGGTATGTCCCCTTCTCACCTTGCCAGCCTATCCTTCCTGGAGACCCTGAATCTGCCCACTGCAGTTCTTCCGTTCTGTGAGCTGTCCCAACATGATCTCTGATTGCCAAATCTTGTTTCAGGCCTTATTGTATATTGGTGCTTTTAAGCACTAAGTAACTGTCACTGTCAGGATGACTAACATATTTTCATAATCTTTATGAATCACAGAAATCCTATTGCACTTCAGTATTTGGACCTCATTTCACAAGAATCTAAATACAATGTATGTGATAAAAGTGCACTCTTACTTTACATCACTCTTAAGAAAAGTCAAGAGTATATTTTCTGAATTTAGACATCCCTTCTACAGAATTTCATTTAAGGTTTTAGATGAATGCATTTTAAATGACCGTAATTAAGTGGATGTATCACAAATTAGAAGTTATTTCAAGCAACTGTAGCATGTTTTATCTTTTATTTTTGGCAAGGTGTAGGGGGAACAGTAAGATCTAGATTGTGCAAGTTGCTTACTGCCAAATTCAGTGTCTATTCAAATAAATGTTATCATCCAAAGGAGTACAAAGACAGTTTTTGAAGACAGGAGAACAGAAACATAAAGAAGTGTGAAGATTCTTCCAGGAACACACACTGAACAAACCGATCAAAAATTTTGGATCCTCATATCCTGCATTGTGGTAAGAATATTTTACTTCTTTGATACCTATGCATTTATTAGACAAGTTTATAAGGCACAATTTAAACCCAGGAGTTTCATGACACTGTTATGATCTCTGTCCATTCAGAGAGTACAATCCATAAATTGTGGTTGGTGGCTGCAGAGACACAAGAAGCAATTTTGGCATGCAGTCCAAAAAGTGTACATTTATAGTCTCACTATGTACAGAATGGAAGGAATTTGCTTAAAGTTAGTGCAGGTCTTGTCCAGGCAACGGAAAGGGAGTTGTGGTGGAAGGGTAGGTATTTTCAGTTCATATTTGTTGCAAAAGCGAGTATACAGTGTCTGCCAAAAGCTGAATGAAGCTAGGGTCCTGGCTGCCCATGAAGATCACAAGATTAGTTGCCACAGAAGGGATTCACTGCCCTTCACTTATGAAGGCCAAAATCATTTAGCTGTCAGGCTGCCCACTGTTCACAGTGGTGTGCTCTTAAGCCTTTCATTCTGGTAGAACAACAACACAGAAACAGCGTGGGATCACAGAATCATCTGGTTTGGAAAAGACCTTGGAAAAGAGCATAAAGTCCAACCGTTAAACTCCACTGTCAAGATCACCATTAAACTTGTCCCCAGGTTCCACATTTACACACCTTCTAAATCCCTCCAGAGCTGGTAACTCCACCACTTCCCTGGGTAACCTGTTCCAATTCCGGGCCACTCTTCCTGCGAAGAAACATTTCCTAATATCCAAACAAAAGCTCCATTAGCACCCTTGAGGCCATTTCCGTTTCTCCTGTCACTTGTTACCTGGGGGAAGAGGCCAAACCCCACCTTGCTACAACCCCCTTTCAGGCAGTTGTAGAGAACAATAAGATCTCCCCTGAGCATCCTTTTCTCCAGTCTAAACACCCTCAGCTCCCTCAGCCACTCCTCATAGGACTTGTGCTCCAGACCCTTCCACAGCTCCATTGCCCTTCTCTGGATATACTTCAGTGACTTTCATGTCCTTCTGGGAGTGAGGGGCCCAGACCTGGACTTGAGGTGCAGCCTCACCAGTGCCCAGCACAGGGGGACAATCCCTGCCCTGCTCCTGCTGCCCACACTGTTGCTGCTACAGGCCAGGATGCCATTGGCCTCCTTGGCCACCTGGGCACTGCTGGCTCGTGTCCAGTCACTGTCACCAGCACCCCCAGGTCCTGTTCCTGTGGGCAGCTTTCCAGCCACTCTGCCCCAGCCTGTGGCCCTGCCTGGGGTTGTTGTGAGCCAAGGGCAGGACCTGGACTTGGTCTTGTTGAACCTCACACCATTGGCCTCAACCCATGGTCCAGCCTGTCCAGATCCCTCTGCAGGGTCTTCCTACTCTCCAGCAGATCAGCACTCCCACCCCACTTGGTGTCATCCGTACAGTGCCAGAGAGTGCACTCAATCCCCTGTCCAGATCATCAATAGCAATACTAAGCAGAACTGGGCCCAGTACTGAGCTCTGGTCACCAGCCACCAGCTGGATGTAATTCCATGCACCACCACTCCCTGGGCCTGGCCATATGGCCATTTTGCTTTCACAGAGTACAGTGCACTTATATAAGCCAATTTCTCCAAGGGAATGCTGTTGGAAATGGTGTCAAAAGCTTTACTAGGTCCAGGTAGGCAACATCCACAGCCCTTCTCTCACCCAGTAAGCATGTCACTCTGTCATAGAAGGAGATTGGGTTGGTCAAGCAGCAGCTGACTTTCACAAACTCATGGCTCTGATGCCCCTGATTGCTCTACAGCTGCCACTTGATGAGACTCTGGGTGATCTATTCCATGACCTTCCATGGCACCACGGTCAGGCTGACAGGCCTGTAATTCCTCTTTCCATTTCTTCTTATAGATAGGAGTCACGTTAGTCAAAATCCAGTCAGCTAGGACCCTCCTGGGATTGCCAGAACTGCCATGGAAAATGGCTCAGCAAGCCCTTCCACCAGCTCCCTTAGTACCTCTGGTTGCATTCCATCTGGACTCATAAACCTGTGTGTCTAAGTGGCGTAGCAAGCCAGTGACTGTTTCCCCTTGGAATGTGTGAACTTCATTCTGATCCCCATCCCTGTTTTCCAGCAGGTGGGTACCCTCAGAATGCCTTGTCCTGCCGTTAAAGACTGAGGCAAAGGTGCTGTTGAGTACCTCAGCCCTTTTCTCATCCTTTGTCACTATTTTTCTCCCAGCATCCAGTAAGGGATGAAGATTCTCCTTAGCCTGCCTTTGTTGGGAATATATTATATAGAAACATTTTTCATTGTCTTTTATGACAGTAGTCAGATCAAGTTCTAGTTGAGCTTTGGCCCTTCTAATTTTCTCCCTGTATAATTTCATGACATGTTTGTTGTCCACCTGAGTTGCATGCCCTTTCTTTAAAAAGGCTTAAACTCTCCTCTTTTTTTCTCAAGTTCCAGCTAAAGCTCTTTGTTCAGCCAGACTGGTCTTCTTCCTTGGCACTTTGTCTTTTGGCACATGGGGACAGCCTTCTCCTGTGCCTTTAAAATTTCCTTCTTGAAGAATGTCCAGCCTTCCTGGACATCTTTGCCCCTCAGGACTGCCTCCGAAGGGTTTCTGTTAATCAGTGTCCTAAACAGGCCAAAGTCTGCCCTCCAGAATTCCAAGGTAGCAGTTTTGCTGGCCTCCATCCTTTTCTCCCTGAGAATTGAAAACTGTCGTTTCATGAATGCTGTGCCCAAGACAGCCAGCCATCACAACACCCACCAGTCCTTCTCTGTTCACAAACAATAGTTCAAGCAAATGCCTTTCCTGGATTGCTGACTCACTAGCTGTGTCAGGATGGTATCTGCCACATGCTCCAGAAACCTCCTGGGCTGTTGTATTCCAGCAGACTTCTGATAAGTTGAAGTCCCTCACAAGAACAAGATCCAATGCTTCAACCCCATCATCGCACTTATTAAGCTCTAGATAATCAAAACACTCCCTAGAACACAGGGCTACCCCACCTTCTCCCTTGGTTATCCCTTCTGAAGAGTTCACAGCCTTCCATTGCAGCATTCCTGTTGCCTGGATCACCCTACCATGATTCTTTGATATTGACTATGTCATAATATTCCTGCTGCACACTGGCTTCCAGCTCCTCCATTTCTTGTCCATGCTGTGTGCATTGGTGTAGAAGCAGTTCATTTGGGATATTGATCCTGCCACCTTTTCAGAGACAAGCTCTACTGCTTATGTCACAATTCTCAGGCACATCTGTGGTTTCTAATGCATCAATAGCCCTCATGTCTTTGCTGTTGCATGGTCTCAATCCCCTACATCTATTGAGATGGCCATGTTAAGTGACCTCACTTGTACACTACACCTCAATGTCATGCTGCCCTCAAGCTTATCTCTAGCAGGCCTGGTTTTATCCCTGTCCCCTAGACTTTCTCAATGAGTCCTGTTGGCTCCTGTGCAAGTTCCTTTTCCTCCTTTGAGACAGGTGTACCCCATCTGTTGCCAGCAGTCCTGGTGTCATGTAAACCAACCCATGGTCAAAGAACCCACAATTTTGCCAGTGACACCAACCTCAGAGCCAGGCATTGGTCTGTGATCTTCCTGTTTCTTCTCTCATCATTCCCTGAAAACGGCAGGAGAGAGGAGAACAAACACTACCTGTGCTCCTGATCCCTTAACCACTAATCCCAAGGCCCTAAAATCTCTCTTGTTTGTCCATGAACAGAGACCAGCAGAGCCATGAGGCTCTGATTCCCCCTACTCACTGTTACATGTTGTGTAGTTGTGAGCAAAATCCTGGGAATGGGGAGAAAAAGCAAGATGAAGGCACTTGTTTCTGCAATCAGAATGAAGAAGCCTGTAGGAGGAGGGAGAGAATATGTCCTAAAATCAAGGTCAAAAAACAGACAGGAAGAAACAGTATCAGCAGCAGGTGAGAATTTTGGCAATTTTGAGTAGCTGTTAATTTCAAGGATAGTAAAAGAAGGAAATAAAATACCAGAATTTTTTGTTACAAGAGGTTTTTTGCCTATTGCAGCTTGTTATCCTTCACCTCTTTTGATACATGGTGCCATTTTGCTGTGTTACCCCTAGTAGTAGGATGCAGGCATTGCATGTTGCTTTTGATGCAGACAGCAAAGACATTCTGGTGATTGTAAATGATGGGGTGTTGGATGTCCCTTTTGTATGTAAAGATTTTGGCATAATAGATGAACTACTGAGACAGCTCTAAGTTTAAAATAAAATTTTGATTCTGGCATTTCTGGAATTATAAGCATAACTTCACAAATTTAATATTCTTTCAACCTGTTTTTTCTGTAGGGAATCTTAAAAGAATCAGCAGTAGAGATAATTCTGTCATGTATATTCATAGCCAATTAGACTCTTTTCAACTTTTAGAATACTCACACGTGATTACATGTGATTCTCTGTCTACAAACCCAAAGAGCCAGAAGGATGCCTTCAGAAAAAAGTTTGTTTACTCGTTTATGCACTTCCAATAGCTGAAGCAGCAGGATTCTAGAACAAAACTATTGTAAAATTATATATTAATTCAAATATGTAGTTTCTGATAAATATAAGATGTTATGTTTTTAATACTAGAGTATTTTCTCTTTACAACTTCTCATACAATAATTCTTTCTTTATAATTACATTGGGGTTTTTGTTTTGTTTTGGGGTTGGGGTTTTAAGGGGGTTCTTTTAGGGTTTGGGGTTAGTTTGAGGTTTGGGGTTTTTTGTTTGGTTGTTTTTTTGTAAATTCCTTGAAGATCTCAAGATTATTGCAGCTCTACTTTTTATTTCACATTTTGTATTTTTTTTAATACAATATATGATACAAAATCAGTGGTATGCTATTTGATTCTTCCCTCAATATATATTGCACTTTTCTTGTCTGGGTTCAAATAGGCTTAATCAAAACATGAAAAGCAATTTCTCTTGTGCTGGCCCTTTTGATTAAGTCTCTAGGCTCCACACTTATGAAATCTATATAGTTATTAGTTTACTTAGCATGATAGTTAATTTCAAAGTATGATCTTTTCACTTTTCAGCAAAAAAAAATTCCAGTTTACCCTAATAATTAAAGTAAACCCTATCTGAAAAGTGACTACATAATATGGCACCTTTTTTATTAGACAAGGATTCTCTATATACAGACAAGATAGATGTGATGTGAACCCTGGAGATCTCATAAGCAGTGTGAGAGACAGGGGAAGAACTAAACAAGAGAGAAGGGAAAACTAACCTTCACAGGTGCATGTAAGCACTGTAGGACTTCCTGCCCTTTCCTGAGAGAAGAGCCCAGTTGCCCCAAAAGAAAAAAAAAGGATTAAAGGAAGCCTGGGGTTTTGCAATGTTTGCTTGCTTTTTATGCTTCTATAGGAAAAAATGGCTTGGGAGCCAGTTCAGGATGCATTTAGCCATCACAGAAGGTAGCATGCCAAGCACTGACTTTATCCACTACTCTCCAGCCTTCTGTTTGTATACTGGAATGTGTTTATGCCTTCTCAGGAGGCATTTTGACAACAGTAACCCAAATATAAGTGACTGCAGTGATAGGAAGACAGAGGCTGAGTAGCATTCAAGAACTAATCAGAAATAATTAAGAGCAGAAGAGGAAAGTACCTGTGTGATTTTGTGGGGCTAACAAGATGCACTGTGGATGGTAGCTTGCTGATAGCATTGCTGGCTGCTAGTTCATGGAAAGTGTCATCCTATTTTTCTCCTTCATTGCCCCAGTAAGTCTGCCTGACAGTGTCTGAAAGCAAAAAAGTTGCACTGAACTTTTGAATGCATAATGCAGCAAGTAGACTCAATATTCCTTTTTTTTTTTTTCCTATATGATGGGTTTTTATGAGCACACAAGTCCTTTTCTAATCAGTCATTGTTGGAAGGAAGCTAGCTTAGCACTTTTAGGAAGCTTCCCCAGGAGACTCTCTCACAAGTCATTCTGAAATCTTTGAGTAAATTTTCAAATATAAGAAATTTTTTGTTCTTACAGCAGTCCAAAGCAAACTAAGCTTGACATAAAACTGTCAAGCTTTCTGCACCAAGCTTCTGTTATATATGAAAATTTAAGAATGGAAAATTGCCCTCAAGGACACAGGTGGTCTCTGTCAGTCCTGCCTCTGCTGCTTCTAAAACTTTGAAAAGCTCAACCCTCTATACCCCAACTCAGATTGTAACTTCTCTGTGCATATTAGGAAGGAAATACTGAATCTCATTTTCTGGTATTTTAAAATATCTGTATGGCTGTAACCAGCTCGTATCAGTCCTAGAAAAACACCAAGGAAGTGGTAAAGCTGAACACCAGTTAATGCCATGCAAGTTTTGAGCTATCATAGTCAATTTTGCCAAGGTGTCAGTTTCCCAGAAGAGCTAGACAAAGAAATACTGCCACAGTATCTGGGACTAGCACTATCAAAAGCCAGAGTAGGGAACAAATCAAAACAAGCAGGTTGCTAATGGCTCTTTCAGCCTCCAAAAATGGCTGTATAGTTTCTACTGTGTCTCCTGCTGAGAGAAATTATAGGAAACTCCATCCTGACCTTTCCTGTTTGTCAGGGCCAGAAGCTATGCTGCACCCCCTGCTTGGCAGGTAAGTGTTTATATAGACCATTAGCTCACTCTTTATCCCTAATAGCCACATTTATAGGACCTTCAAAAAATTATCTGTCAGTCTTATGAGGTAAAAATAAGTGGCAGAATGTTTAAAGACTTCCCAGCAAAACTATGTAGGAACCTAAACTTAAGTAGTCCTAATGCTGCTAGAAAAAATGTATCTATTTTTACCTTTGGAAAGCTAATGTAGAAAACAGTTAGAAGGTTTCTACTACAGGAGTACATTAATTTCATAGTAGTATATCCACTTTCACAGGAGTAACAGCACGTCTCAAACTGAAGAGAAAAACATGAAAGAAACAAATGATAAGGAAATGTTTTTCCAGCCTTATCCCTGTAATGGCATTCATGGGTATTGATTTAAAAAACTAATACTGCCAAAAGTAGCTGAGTGAAAATAACTAGTCACTACTTCCAGAAAATACTGTTTGAAATTTTTAAGATTTTTAAAGAGGCTGTACTTGCTCAGCCTGTATTTACCTTGGCCAGTATTCTTCCTGAGTCACACATTCCCAAAATGAAGTAATGTTTAAAGGTCAAAATACAGCCTTAAATACACGTGAGATATTTCCTCCAGGAAGGACAACTGCTTTAATCCCAGCCATTACCAGACAAACAACCTGCCTTTTCGTCCTTCCAAACATGATTAATGTCTTGCAACATTTTACTCGGTCTCGCCTCCAATTACTTTGCAGTTTATTCTTTGTACTCCTGCATCTTTTTACTTTCCTTCTCTTCTCACTCTGGGGTTCTAGTGTACATTTGCCAACTTTTCTCTTGCTTCTCACACTTTCCAAGCAGCATTTTGCAGTACCCTCTTCAAATCAATTATCCTCCCCATACACAGAATGACAGAAGTCCTGGTAACCTTGGTCTTCATTTTATTAAAAAATAATTTTAAAAAAGCACCATACAGAAAGCATTTTAGCATCTACTTAACTTCTAAGAATGCCTGTTTACTGAAAATTCAACTCTGACATAATTTAACACAGCTATGTGTGAATGAAAATTCTCTGATTTGGGGCAAGCAGTGCTTTGCTTTTGAGCTAGCAGAGCAAGATCAGGGTATCAAAGCTCAAAGGCTGCTGCTGTAATGTGTCCACTAAACCTGGGATAGTTTTTGTTAATTTGTATATGTAACCTGCATGGGGTTTTTTTTTGCAGTCTGAATTTTCCACTGAACTATACTAGCTTACATGACTCAATCAAAACACAAATACTAATTTTAGAGAAAAAGTGTCTATCCTGTTGACTTCAGCCCTTCAGAAAGTAATGGAAATGCATGGACTTTTGGGTGGGAAAAGGAGACTGCTGAGCATTACCAGTTACATGCCAAAATATAAACACCAATGTTTGTCATTACTGCTAACATAAATAAATTAACAAATGGAGATAATATACATTTCCTACGATGCCCTGGAAAAAGCTGGAGCCTGTCCAGGTGCAAACCACGTGCATTACAATAATAAAGAAAAGATAAAGATAGATAAAGATAGAGATGGTTAATGATAATGATGATGATACCAATAGAATTTTAAGTTCAAGTCAAGATGGAACTAAGAAGCATTTAACTATTTCTCTTTGAAGAGGATTATGTAAGATTGTGGGATGACACAAATGACAGCATTTATATAGGCCAGAGTACAGCACTAAAACAGCTAAAATAGTTCAGAACAGAAAAGATTTACAAAATGCTTTCTATATACCAAAAGACAATATGAATTTACATTGGAGGAAGCTCTGTTAGGACTCAATAAAGTTTAAATGGTTACCTTAGCATTTCATTTATGTCATCCATTACCAGCTCTTAGGTGTAAAGGGAATGGCTCACAGCTGAGCTTGACTTGAGGACCAACAGGCTGCTTTGGAGCCTGCTGTTCACTCACAGCTAGTTTAAATGCCATTAGCTGCCAAGAAAAGAATATTTGGAGTCACTAGAGTAGAAATCTCTACTAGGATTAGGACAGTTACTGCAGTAATACTTAACCACAGTCCTTTCATAGCAGTCAAAAAAGTCCCTTAGACACAAAGAGCTAAAATAAACCAAATCATGACCAAAAGATGGGAGGTAGACAAAGCGAAATCAGCTAAGAGTGGGAATACTCTGCCCTCATTATTCTGCCAATACACAAATTTTATTTAGATTTTTTTCCTTTATATTTTAAATGATGCATGTTTACTCTTTCATTCCTGTGGAGATAGAGGAAATGATGACATGAAATGACTGAAGGGTGAAGATGGCTATAGACAGGTAGGAGGGATTTTAGTACAACCAACAAAGATTAGCACATCAGAGTTAAGTATTCAATGAAGTTTTTTCACTGGTATTTCCATTTTTATATAGCAGGGGCTTTGGTGGAGGCCTGAGAAAACAGAGAGGAGAGGATCAGATGAAGCTGTGATTTATAGCCTTCATGATCTGTCTCCATTGGCCTTGAATGCACTGAAGGAGCTGAGAAACTTCCACTGGGCAGGCAAAACCCCTCCAGAAGCATGTTGGTCCACAGGCCAGGGGGGACCTGTGCAGCCTGTGCCTGATCTTTTCCAATAATTTTTGTGTTACAGTTAGTATTGAATTTATGTGCTAGGAAAGTGTTTGGCCACAGATGTGAAATCATGAAATAGTTATGAGAGACCTTATTTCATTTCCCTCAGAGTATAAAATGAATTAGTTTAGCATTTGAGAGGAAAGGCCATGATTTGATATTAAAACGGAGAGTGGCAAATTAAGCACTAGTTGTTACCAGCTAGCACCAGCTGACCTGCACAGTCTTCTGTGAAGACCTGTAAGCTAGCTGGCATTGCATCCAGTGAGTTCACATTGCAGAACAGCTTCATGGCAATACTGTCATTAATCCTGCAAAACCTCAGGCAAGCATATTTTAAAGAACAGGAATGGTCCCAAAACCTGAACTGTCTCAGCATGTCTTCATGGAAGATTTGGTCCAGCCCTCTGGCCATGCTCATAGCCCTCTGGACTTACTCTTGTAGAAGTCCTATAGCTGGATGCAGCACTCCAGGTGGGGTCTCATGAGATCAGAACTGAGGGGCAGAATCCCTTCCCTTGCCCTGCTGGGCACACTGCTTTAGCTGCAACCCAGAACATGGTTGACTCTCTGAGATGCAAGTGCACATTGCTGATTCCTGCTGAGCTTCTCGTCTACCAACAGGCTCAAGTCCATCTCTGCAGGGCTGCTCTCAGTCCATTTATGATCCAGACTCTATCCGTGTTTGGGATTGACCAAACTCAAGTGCAGGACTTAACACCTGGCCATACTGAGCTTTGTAAAACTCACATTGGTCCATTTCTCAGTGTCTCTGTGGATGGCATTCCTTCTTTCTGGAGTATCAAATGCACCTTGAGTATCAATTAAGCTTGGCACTGTCAGCAAACTTGCAGAGGGTGCACCCAATTCCAGTGTCCACATTGCCAGGAAAGATGTTAAATAATACTCATCTTAGTACAGATCGCTGAGGGACCGAAGTCATCACTGGTCTCCACCTGGACATCAATCTGTTGGCTGCATTTCTCTCAGTGAAACATCCAGCCAATTCCTTATCCAGCAAATGTTCCATCCATGAAATCAATGTCTCCCCAGTGCAGAGACAAGGATGTAGTATGGGACAGTATCAAATGCTTTACACAAGGACAAGTGGATTATGTCAGCCATTCTTCCCCCATCCACAAATGCTGTAACCCCATTGCGAGGCCACCAAATCAGGCAGGCACAATTTGCCCTCAGTGAAGCCATGCTGGCTGTCACCAGTCACTTCCCTGTCCTCCATACACCTCAGCATAGTTTCCAGGAGGATTTGCTCCACTAACTTGCCAGGCACTGAGGTGAGACTGACTGGGTCTCATATTGCAGTTCCCTGGGTCTTCCTTTTTAATCCTTTTTTAAAAATGCGAGTTACGTTCCCTTTTTTCAATTACTGGGAACTTTACCAGTTTTAGTGGCGCAATATCTCCTTTAACCTTTACTAATCTCCTTGTTCAGCCTGATGGGACCATCACTTTCTCTAGGCATTGCTGGTTTATTAGTAACAGAACACGATCCATCCATCCTGTATAAAGAAAGCTAAAGGAGATTGTATTTTTTTCTCAGTCATTAAGTACACCCTGCTTCAGTACAACTCCTTTCACTGCTGGACATATGTGATTTTTTTCTAGAATTATACTTGAAATATTTATAGTCATCTTCAATTCTATTAAAAAATTACTGTACCATAGTCATAAAAAGTGTTCGCAGCATAACACACCATATTATTCCTAATTCATGCAACCATCCCCAAACAAAGCTAAATATGGGAAAGAAATACATGTTAGAGTCACTCACACTATATACAGGCATGTCTGAAAAAGACAGTTTAATAAAATGTAAAAGTCCTTATTGGGTAATCTAGACAATTGATATTTAAAACCCAAACAAATTCACATGAATTAGGTTCATCTACACGATATGATAATAATTCTGAGCTTTGCTAAAAGTGACCTAAAAATAAAATCAGTTTCTTTTGCATTTAATATATTGAGACAGATAAAGTTTCTGAAATATACTTTATAGACTAAGGAATAAGTAAGTCTGGCTCCACTTGAAATCTGTTTTGGTGAAATCTGCTCTGTCATATCTGTTTATCATTTTTTTTTTTTTCTCACCTGCTCAAAAAGCAGAGACGATGATTTTGGAACTTATTTTACATCTTTCTAATGGTTAAATCACCAAAGATACTTTGCAGTATATTTAGAAGAAGTGATCTTAGAAAGAACTGATCCTAGAACATACTTATAGGTAATAGGATTTTAAAGAATTTCTGAGGCATCTTGAAGGATGTATATATAAAAAAGTACAATCTAAAACTGTTTTGAGAAATTAGGTAATAGTTTTTTCATTAGTGTTAATTATTCCTAACTAGACAAAAGGACTAGATAAAATCTGCTTAGGCATTAATTAAAATTACTGCATCACATATACCAGCTGAAATGACTGAAACCTTTCAAAGATCATGCTCACAGTAAGTTGAGAAAACGCACATTATTATCTATCTTCTGCATAGGACATGAAAACTTAGGAAATCAAGATTAAATACATTAGAACAAACTTAATTCCTGACAAAAGTTAATAAGTTGATGGCAGGTAAGGGGGAAAAGTATGGCTAAGGTTGAAATACACTATGCTTTTGAGCATGTGTAACTTCAAGCTAAAGAATGTTCCATTAAGAGTAAACATTATCTTTCCTCTCTGTCAAATCTCTTTCTCTCTCTCTCTTTTTTTTTCTTTTTATGTCATGATCTCCACTCATGGTGATGCTAAAGAAAAGGTAAGAAACCCCAATAGGCAGGAAAATATATCTCTTTACCTTAAGTGATAGTAGTAGTAATAGTAATTATAGTAGTAAAACATTTACCATAAAGTGGGATATAAGCAGACAAATATAGGGTAAGAAATCAAGCTTTTGTATTAATGCAAAGCATATTAAAGCTAGACAACTAAAATGGAAATCTCAACTGTTTTTTCTGCCCATCCTTGCTGCCACCATATGACATCAGCATAAAATTTATCTGAAGTTTTTCAGCATGCTGGTCTTGATTCCCCATTACTGCATGGTTATGATCTTAAAGTCCTGCCATATCTAAAACTCTGCCATATCTAAAACTCTCTGCCATATCTAAAACTCTTCTCTAAGGAAGTTAAATAAATCTGGTATTAAGGAATATCACCCTTGTTTAAGACATTTCTCATTATAAAACCGAAACATTTCATTTACACATTTAAAGTTGACTTTTGGCAAAGCAGCAGCTCTACAGAGGATTCTTGGCTATTGAACAATAGTGAATAAAGGGCTCCACACTCTTCCCCATCTGCTTTTCCAATTGTTAAAATAAAAATAACAACTCTGAATGGGAATGAAGTATTATTTTATACAACACTGCCTTGCAAAAAACATTTTCAGTGCTGTTAATTTAAAATTTCTTGATCTGAAATCCTCTCAGTACTGATTACATCCTGCAAACTTTATTCTCTTGAGATTAGTATTCAGTAATGCAGATGTTAACTGAGAGAAGCTTAAACAAGTCCCGTGCCTTTGTATTATCACAGTGTAACAGAGGTGATTGGGCCATGTCCCCAAAAGATCTTGATATCAGCTGATAAGAAATGCTGCCAGGTCCAGCCTGTCCCTGGAAGAAGAAACTGAGACATACAGAAAAACACCCACCATGTTCTTCTTCTAAATTGCTGCCTGGTTTAGATTAATAGTTTCAAGGCCATTACTTCAGGATTCTCAGGATACCAGGATACACACTTAACCAATAGCCAAGCAATAAACTAAAATAAATATTGCTTACAGATTATCCACATAAAATTAAAAACCAAAACTTGTTCCTGGTCAAGACAACACTTTGAGGCTGACTTACCAACTTCAGTTCATTTAGTTGATACTTTTCTAATAACTAGCAGATGGATCAAACTTAAATGAGGAAAAGAAGTTACTTCTCAAAATTGTGCAACTCTTGCTATATGCATGGAAACAAAATCTTTTATTTCATGTGCTGAAAGGAATCTTCAACCATTTAACTACTGATCTTCTTGGTGTTCAATTCAATCAGTGCTGGCTAGAGACTCTTAACTGAAAGAGGCAAAGACCCTGGCTCTGAGGCATTCATAAGAGATGCTAAAACTTAATATGATTTTAAAAGACTGTTAAGATTAAGACAGTATATATAAAATATGTAAATAATGTAAAAACAGTGCTCAGTAGCTGTGACAATGTACATGGAACTGTAGCTCAGGAGCACTTCTTTCACAGAGACAAGCTACAGGAAAAAGTAAACAAAGCTATATAGTTTGCATTGTTGTCCCCACCTTCTGATCTTAAGGCCAGACAGAAACTGGGGATGGGGTATGTATTCCCTCAATATCTTACAGTCAGATGAGTGGTTAAATGTCACTATACATTTATCTTAATAAACATATCCACCATGTACCTCTACCTCTATTGAACACTGAAGTGCCTTACTGCTCAGAGCTGCTTTCAAGCACCTCCTTTTGTCATCTGGATATGTATATCAGGTCCTCATTAGAAGAGTTTTTCCTGGTTATTTCAGAAAGTATAAAGTGAGAAAGGTATCAGGAGACTTGAGCCCAAAGGCACTGCACCTGTTACCAGCACAGAGAAATCAAATACCATTCTGTGCATATTTTGCTCACCATAACCACAAAATAAATATTTCCTTGCATTTTGCCCTTACCACAAAACAAGAAAAAAAACTTCAAAGATTTTGACAGACTACCTTTGTGCAGCACCTGGACATATATTTGCTACTCAGCCTCCCTGAGTTTTTTAGGCATATTGAAGAAAAGGTTGGAAATTAGGATTGGTGAAGAGGACCATATGGAGATGCATAAAATCAGAAGATGACGTATGTTCTGTGTGCTTTGTAAACATCCAGAGGAGCTGATTTTATTGTGATATTTATGACTATCAGGGCAGCATTAACTCTTCATTCACAACCAAAATGACTCATTTTAATATTAATGTTTGGTTTGTGGCCTGCCACATGAAAAAAAATTAACCATAGTTACTCAGCAAAGTCAAACTTGAAGATGGTAGTCAGAGAACCTTCCATGCCATACTTATTCAAGGCCTCAGAAATAAAGCAGACATGAAATTCTTCATATGAAATAAGCCAATGTTCAGACAATGTATCATAAATTCATACCATGATTATTCTTCACCTCATATGAGTGATTCTCAGAAGTTTTTATACCACATTCATTCTTTCAGTTAATCAGATTCATGAATCTCCCTTTTAAAATAAAGACAATGGATTGATCACAGCCTTCATATACACTGTACAGCTTCAAGCTGAGAGATGAAGTGGAAGTACTCTTTAGTAATAAATAGATGAACTGCATATTTATTTCACCAGAACAATAAAGGAAGAAAAAACTGTCAGCCTGATTATCATCTACAAAGATGTACTTCATGTACCTCAGCACTGAAGATGATGAAAATAGACATATTTACATTAACATTACCCTCAGTCCAAGCATGAATTATAGGGTGTTTTACTGTAGTGAACAAGATGCTCTGGAGCAAAAGCATACCACTGTAAAATAATACCGTTCATCATGACTGAGGAATAAAAAAAAAAAAAAAAGAAGAAAAAATAAACAGCTTGTGCTGACAAACATTGTCAGTTCTGTGTTCTGTCTTCTCCTGACTTGTGCACTTTTGGTAACATGATGTAAAAAAGCTGCATTCTTGCATGTTCATGTTTTGTTCAAGTACCATCTGCCAGGGACCGGGAAAAGCTGACTGGGTGCCTGCAAATGCAATTTCTGCAGAGCAACTTCTTTATTGACTGCAGGAAAGGCAGCTCCACCTACTGACATTCCTGTCTGTCTGCTTTTTAAAGGTTGGAAGGATTACTTAAAAGTGGCATCTAGTCTTACTTCCCAGAGGAAATGCTGTTCTCAAAACACTGGCTACTATGTCCTGAGCTCTAAATCTAGCAGTCAGCATTGGGGTGTATTTTCTCTCTTAGGGTATCTCAATCATTCTGTACATTCAGTAACTTAAAACATGGCTTTCTGATAGTATGAGATCTTTTAAAAGCAGTACCCTAGCACGCTTAAAATGAGACATTAATTTGGCTTTAACTGTGATCTCTCCTGAAACAGCATGTCTATCTCTTCAGTTTTGATCTCATCTTTTTCTGTGTTGCAGATATTCAAATATTTATCTTTATAACCTAGAGCGTATTAGTCCTCAAAGGTCTTTCAAAGGATTTTTCAAGAAATGGCAAACTTTTGTCAGGTTTGTTTCTGATGCAACATTACTGTATTTGGTACACTGGGGTTTTTTTCAAGACAATACCTAATGCATGGTCAATGCCATTGAGGCAAATAACACTTGACTTGGACATTATCAGGATTTGGAAGTGGATGACTCAGACCTCCTGAGCCAAACTTGGTCTTTGACCTCACAAAGACTGCTTCTGACTGCCTTAGTACAAGTCAGAGAAACTGAAAGCACACCTTTCAAGTGGCCAGATGTGGAAAAGATGAAAATATCTGTTGTGCCCTGAGCAGCCTTAGACTGGCTGCTGTAATGAGATGTTTGGGTGGAAATGTGAGTGAAGTGAGCTTGATCTGAATGCTAATGCAGCCGTAAGTAGAGCTGACCTGATTTCTACTGACTGAGTGGATGGGAAATGAACTTACACAACCTTTATTCTGCTTTTTCTGGGAAGGGAAGATGTCAAATATACATGCATCCCAAATTCTCACAGAAATTATTTAAAAAAAAAAAAAAAATCTATATGGCACAATTTTGCCCCTAGATTTTGCAGAATTTTGAATAATTTGGCTTAGTTCACTCACTGAGAAAAAGTAAACTTGTAAGTCAAAACAGGCTTGTCTTGCTGACTTTGTTGCCCGTGTACTCCCTTTCACTAATTCAGGCTTTTTCCCTAGTTTGGTTCACATTTACAAAAGTGAAAATTAGCTTATCCAGTGTTAATAAGAAGCTCTGGTCAGTCCCTTAACATACCCAGTAGATGGCTAGTCAGCTAAAAGCAACTTCTAGGGCAATATTGATCACAACTTGCAAGAGAACCTTGCTTGCTACAGTGAAGACATGCGAAGGCAGAAACAAGAGTGAGTTACTGAGTAACTTTAGCCAATATCTGAGAAATGACGGAGTCATGACACAGAAACTGACATCTCTCAGATATGAGAAAAAGCTCCTTTGCCTGCATTTAATGTTTCAGTGGCAGTAAGGAGTGCTAATTTTAACAGCGAAGAGGTAAATATACCAGCACTTTTACCAGAGAAGTATCACAACCATTGCCAGGTTAGCATGCAGATGGTCCACCTAGGCTGCTGTTGAAAACCAAGTTTGGAAGAGAACTCTTGTTTCTGAGACTCAGAGACATAGGTTGATGCCTCTCCAAAGGCACACAGCCCAAGCTGAAACAAACCAACTCTGCCTCAGAACCCAGGGATCTAACTATTCTTTAACACAGGAGTTCCATTCAACATGTCTGATTTTTTTTTTTTTTTTTTTGATGAGTAGCTTTATGTGCATTATTTCATTATTATGCTGGAATACAACTTTCTAAGTGCTCAGCACAAGAGGAACTCATTATGGCCCAAGGTCAGAAGTATTCCAACAACATAAAATTGACCCTTATAATTTCTCTGTTACCACTGCAGATGTGGTTCCATCTCTTTTCAAAGACATGTTACACATGTTGTAAATGTAAAGCTTCAGGATCTACATATGACAGCCCTCAGAGGCAAAACAATTTCAAAAAAATTCCATTGTTTGTCAGGTGATTAAACACAACCTTGTTGAAACTCCTCTGTAATGAAGTTGTATGATTTTGCAATAAATGCATTCAATTAACTGAGTTAAGGTCTTAATTTTCAGATGAGTAAGATAGCATTGGCTTTTTTCAAGTTTTTAAAGCAGTTTCACAGGTGCAAGGCTGATATTCAGAATAATCTCAGAAAGGATCCAAGTCAAGAAACAAGGGAATAAATAGAAAGGAAGATTGATGACAGACAGGCAGATTACCAAAATGATGTAAAAAACACAGAGCTAGATGTAAAATGAAAAATTCTACTCCTTCCCAGAGAAGGTGTCTGTGTAGAATCTGCTAACACTACTGATGAACAATATAGGGGTATATATATATATAATTTTATTAATATTTTTCACCAAGGCTTACCAAATTGTGTTACTAGTTTTCAATCTACACAGAAAACCCTTCTGCAGGTCTCTAAAAATTCCCTGTTATAAAATATATGATTATTAGCACGTTTTCCAAGACATACTATTTTGTGAAAAATGAATACCTTCGTATTTCTTTCTCATTTGGTTTCTGCCACAAATCTCCTCCAGTTCTTTATTCCTGTCCTCTCTTGTGCAATCCTACTGTTCTATTTCCTCTTCTGTCTTCAGAGCCTGAATTTTGCTGTTGGCTTATGTTCTGTTATTATGAAGTCTCAGTATGGGAAGTTTCTGTAGGTCCACTGAGCCCCAGAAGATAGTGCTCCAGTAGAAGGTGTGGACCCCGTGGTAGGGACTGTAATGAAAATGAGGACAGTAGTCTATTGTCCACAGCAGTTTTATTTAACAACTTCAAAAAGACTCAGGGTAGTACATCATTACAGCGTTAACTGCTGAGAAATTCCTGAAATTGGCATGGGAAAAGAATGGAGGCTAAAAGACTCTTAAGTTTACCTTCTATGAGTTATTTTATGGCATGTTAAAAAAGTGAGAGTGCAAAAACTATTTCTGCATAGTTTTGCTAAAAGTCAATTTTCTTCTTTTTTCTCCTCCTCTCTCCCCACAACAAAAGACATAAGATTTTATGGTCTTATTGTTTACATCCACTTTGCCAGGCCTTAGTTTCTTGAAGATCTTTAAACTACCAACAGCATGAAAATAGTTTGTTTAATCTGAAATCATATTTGAAATACATGATAAAGAATCAGAATCTAAAGTAGTTTATCATTGCTTAAATTCTTAATTGATTTTCTGTTTTGTTTCCCTGTTTTATTTTTTCCATTTTGGCATGTAAGATTGTTGGTTGTTGCCATGGTAATTCTATTTTTTTTTTTTACTGTTATTGAAGCTTTTCAGAAGAGAAGCCCTTCTTTATGCACATTTTATTTCCTTTAGAAAAAATGATCACACTGACTGCTATTCAAGTGTATAATGTAGCATCATCTTCAACACAGTGTTATGCCTAGATCCCCAAATTCTTGCCATAACGAACTCTTGTATACACTTCCTGAATGAAATCTGAGGTAAGGCCTTTCTGATCTATCCACACAAATAAGAAATGTCTTTCAGGGCTCAGCTGCCATCCTAATTTTCAGCTGTAATTATGCCAACACTCTTTTATCTCCGAGCAAAGCAAAATGTTTCACTTACAGCTCTTCAGCAAACATACTTCCACTAAACTGTGATTTTCATTACCTACCTGTGCCCTGCTGCACTCTGGAAATTTCTCTTGTTTCACCAACCATTAAATATTCATTTTCATTTTTATGTCTCCTTTTAGTCTTACCTCCCATGTTTTACCTCCTCACCCTCAGGAATTTAGCTACTTCCTCTAATCAGTCCATAGAAGTAGCCTATTATTTATACACACAAATAAACATTTTCACATACTTCCTTATGATCAGAAAACTTTCACTAACTATTTAAGGCTAAATAGTCTCTATTGTAAGTGTAATGATAAAGCTAAGAACACTTTCAAAAACCTCTGTAGAATTGTTTTTTGTCAGTCATAATTTTAAAAAGGCAATTAAATATGTTTCTTTATATTTTGGTGACATTTCAGGCATCTAGTAACAGAAAGGAAACAGATCATCTCATGTCTTGTGATGATGTCCACAATTTGCAATTTATAATGTTTAGTCAAGCACAAGTGTTTATAGTTTTGTGTAATATATATACACATATATGTAGTTGTGTCTACAAACAACAGTATGTATGAGTATATATCTAAAATATATTTACCTCTCCATATATATGTTTTAAAATATTTATTTTACATTTTTATATTAACATTTAACTTATTTTTAACCTCTGGAGATGAAAAATACAGGAGGAAAGAACTTTCTTAAGCTTTTCTGTAAAAACACAGAGAATAGGACTCATAAACAGAAGAGTCTAGAAGTTTCTTGAAAAGATGTGATAACTGCAGAAGTGTAATAGCACTAGAAGGCATGCAGATGGCTTTGACAATAACCAACAGTTTTTTCTTTATTTGTTGTCTCAGAAAAGTGGAATACAACCAGGGGAGTCTCAAGACAGCTCCGCAGGCTGAAAACCAATACAGAAACCAGTTCTGTTTCTTTGCTAAGCTACACACTTACTTGCCTGTAAACTTATCAACAGAGATTTATGTTTGCTTTTGTTTTTATCCCTATCAGATGAGTGCAGCTCCATTTCAGGGGACTGTCCACTCGGCTTTGACACCCTCAGCTCTCACCCTGAATTAGCGTTACCTCTCTGGTGCTGCAGAAGGAAAATGGTGCTTGAGAGCAGCCCTGTGAGGGGAAGTGTGCTCAACTTCCCTGGGCATGGTGGCTCAGGGAGGAAATTCAGGGCTCGTCACTTCCCACTCCGAGAGCGCAGAGCATGACAAATCTCTTTTGGTGTGCCTTGGGTTATGGAATCAAAAATGTGTATTCTATTTCATCTGCTGAAACCAGCTGGGGAGATGTTTTGTTTTTGCTTTTTTTTAATCTTTTCTAACTCTGGAAGGAGGGGGGCGGATGCCTTTTGATAATGGGCCAGCTGTTAAACCCAGGTAGGGCATTGTTTCTTATCTCTTTTCACAATGGGCCATTAAGACTCCCCAGGCTGTTTTCTTCCTCAAGCTGTTCCCCTTCCCAAAACAGAACATCCACATTCCATCATCCTATTGTGAGATGCTCCACCCAGTGGGGGGAGCCAACCATTCCTACCTGGATAAAACTGAGGCTCAGGAACAGGAGGCATCTATCTTCACCCGGTTCCCGGAGGAAGTCTGGACCCTTCTCACCATCTCTGGACCCTTGTTCTACAGGATCATCTCTACTTCAACAGAACCACATCTGCCACTCCAGGAGGACTCAGTGTGGACTGCTTCCAACACCCTGACCAACAGGGTGTCAGGTTGTAGCTCTGACTCTGTCAGGGTTCTCCAAAATTGTTGTTTGTTTGTTTACTTGTTTGGTTGGGTGGTTTTGTCTTCTACTACATTTGTATTGTTAATATTCCTAGTAAAGAACTGTTATTCCTGTTCCCAAATCTTTGTCTGAAAGCCCTTAATTGCAAAATTATAATTTGGAGGGGGTGAGGGGTTTACATTCTCCATTCCAAGGGAAACTCCAGCTTTCTCTGGCAGATACCTGTCTTTCCAAACCAAGACAGGTGACATATTGAGGTTTTGCTGCACTATGACTCCTCTAGTCTTGTTATCTTCTGTTTGTGCTGCAGAAACACTCTGTGGCCAGTTACTGTACGGGCTGCTTTGGGATGGGAAATGATGAAGCTTTAACACCATTTAGTTCCATTATTGTTCAACGTGTTAGGATAATTCTTCTTAGATTCACAAAAGTTAACAAAGAGCTTTTCTAAATAGAGCTTGAATGACTTAAAAATAAATCTGAGTCTTTAATGCTCTGCAATTATCTTGTCTATTATCTCATCTGCCACTTAATCTTTCATGCCTTCTCCTGATCTTTTAACTGGAGGGGTTCCCATTTAAAAAAAAATAAAATAAAAAATAACACTTCAAAAAAATTCTGGACATTTTTTATTTTTTTCTCTTCTGATGCTTCATACAATTCACTTGAAGAAAATTAATTTTGGGTCCTCATACAGAAATCACTGGCTATTTTAAACTTGAAAGTAGTATCTAATTATGTGATTGTATTGGAGTTCCTGATTTTAAAGCAAAAGTATTTTTTTACTTGCCTGAAGCACAAAACGGGAATTCTATTACTTTCCTGTGTTAAGTTGTATACAATTTTTTTTCTGCTGAGACATAGTAGCATTAAGGTGACTTTAGAAGGTAGGTCTGTGGGGGTCAATTTCTAGATTTTTCTGCAAAGTAAAGACATGAACTTGTGCTACGTCCCACACTGGATTAGATACATAGGCTCAACAACATGGACCTAGAGACAACACACCATCCAAGAACTGTAATTTGGCTTCATGCTGTTTTAGTGCATTTTTCATCGATATTTTATAGAAGTTAGTCTGTAATTAGAGATAACTTCATCACAGCTGTGGTTAGAAGTATAAGAGGCCCAGTAGTTGGTTCCTGCCTTATTTTCACTGGTTAATTCTGCACAACCAAATACCTAGGGAGCAGGTAGAGGGAAGAAGATTCTGCTTCCAAGGCACTGAAGGCCAAAGATGGCAATTAAATGTATAGACAACTTATTCAACAATATCCCAGTTTATGACTACCGCCACAGTAAAAAGTTTCATCTTGTGTTTGCATGGAATTTTGCACATTTCTTCAGACGGAGAAGAGGGTGGGGAGGGTGGGATCCTGCTCCCAGTGCTGCCCAGGAGCCTCTTTGCCTTTTGGCAAGGAGTGCCATCTGCATGTTGATGTCCCCAGGCCCTGCAGGCCCTTCCCTGCCAAGTGGAGATGGATCCCACAGGAATGCAGGGCAGGGTCTCACTGGCTGTGGGAGCTCTCTGCCAGCAGTGGGACGTGGGATCTCTGCCCATGTGGGATGCGGGATAAGAGCCTGTGGGGCTGCCTCAGCACTGCAAGAGGGGATTGTTGGGGAGCTTGTGGAAGTGTTCAAGTCTGGTGCTGGTGTATCTGGGGAAAGGACTGAAAGTGGGGGACTGGGATGGGCCCGGTACGACTCAGAGGTGGAGAGGGGTGGGAAGGCCATGTTTTGGCCCCTGGCACAGATACGCTTTGCTTGCATGCCGGTCTGTTTCTTGTGTGGCTCCTGAAGTCCTGGGATGCTTGGAGTTTAGAGCTTTGCTCTCCAAGAAACGCCAAGCCAAGGTGTGCAGGTCAGCAGATGGTCCCCATCAGTGTCTTTTGTGAAGCCTGAACCCAGCCCTCCTGCATTCCTGCCATGGCAGTGGGGTTTGGGGCCAGAGGAGTTGGGCTGCTGCTGTACAGAAGTATCAGAGGAAGGCTCAGAGGGCTGTGCCAGGGGGATGACCGAATTCATTTGGGTGTGGAGGCACCAGGAGGGAGACGGTTTTCAGCATGCCCTGTGTCCATGGACCTGGATTTGCTTCAGGTCAGGCATCCTAGCTGATGGCCACAGAGCTTGGGCAGGGATGCTCTGGTGCTTGGAGAGGGAAGGCTTGGGGAGTTCAAGTGAAAGGGGCTCTGTTGCAGCATTTACAAAAAGAAGTTCACAGCAATTTCCACACATTCTCCCCTTTTGTCTTCATACACCAACAAGGCACTGCTGGAAAGCACTGCCTGAAGTAGCTTTTTTTTTGGTTTTCAGAGAATCGCGCTCTGAAAAGCTTTTGGATCTTTGTTCAGTCTCCACAAAGCCAATGATTTTGCAGCAACAGCACAATGAAAGCTGGGGTTCTTCCAGCTGGAGAACCCCAGATAGCAACTAAGATCCATGCAGCCACTTGCCACCCCCTCCCCACTGGGGAGGAGTATTGGAAAGGAAAGAAT
Source organism: Phylloscopus whistleri (assembly GCA_017589585.1). Taxonomy (NCBI): domain Eukaryota; kingdom Metazoa; phylum Chordata; class Aves; order Passeriformes; family Phylloscopidae; genus Phylloscopus; species Phylloscopus whistleri. The sequence continues at coordinate 44,362 of JADMLD010001186.1, forward strand.
AAGCCTGTTGGGTTGAGATAAGAACACTTCAATAATTAAAAAAATAACAATACTATTATGACTAATAATAATAGCAATGAAAAAGAGAGACAGAGATAAAATAACACCTCCACCTAATTAGTGTATTCACATGCAGTATGCCGAGTGACTGTGAGAGAGACGCGTGCTCCGGAAAGTCTCTGGGTGTTCACTCCCAGTGCCTGAGGGCCGTGAGCCGCGCCCCAGCAGGTGCAGGAGGAGGGCAGGGCCCCCGGCAGGCCCGGCCGAGCTCTGCTGCCCGGCAGCCGATCGGGCAGAGGTGCCGGAGGTGCTCGGAGCTCTCCCTCGGTCCCTGCAGGGATGGCGGCGGGGCCGGGGCGGGGATGGATGGGCCGCGCACCCTCTGCCCGGCCGCGGCGCCGTGCGGGCAGCCGGACGGGCTGGCCGCGTACTCGGGGTGGTCGCCGTCCGCCCTGGCCGTGTGCAGGAGCCGGAGGTGTGCGGCAGGCGGGTGCCCACGCCGGCCGCCTTGTCCGGGTGTCCCGGGCAGATGGGGCGCGGCCCGGCTGCCGCCGCCTCCCGCTGCCCCCGCCCCGGCCAGAGCCGCTGTCCGGCGGGGCAGAGCCGCTGTCCGGCGGGGCAGAGCCGCTGTCCGGCGGGGCAGAGCCGCTGTCCGGCGGGGCAGAGCCGCTGTCCGGCGGGGCAGAGCCGCTGTCCGGCGGGGCAGAGCCGCTGTCCGGCGGGGCAGAGCCGCTCTCCTCTTCCGCGGGGCAGAGCCGCTCTCCTCTCCCGCGGGGCAGAGCCGCTCTCCTTGCGGGCCAGAGTCGCTCTCCGGCGGGCAGAGCCGCTCTCCTGCGGAGCCTCCTCCGTGTGCTGCCGAGAGACAGCCGAGCCAGGGACCGGGCAGCAGAGAAGGCCCCCGAGCAGTGGGCACAGCGGGGAGACGGAGGCCTCCCGAAGGGTCTCGTTGCAGGAGAAGGAGACCTTCCTGCAAAGTGACCTAGCAGCCCCTCAGCTGCCTTCCACACCTGCTTCCCCCTCCGTTCCCCTCAGGGACGCCGCCCCCCCGTTCCAGGAGAAATCTCCCTTCCGCAGGTCTCCTGCCCAGCCGGCGGGACTCGGCTGGCACAGGGTGCCCGCATGAGGCGGCCGGGGCAGGAGGAAATGTCTGGGAGCCCTCAGTGGTGCCGAAGGCCCCAGAGCACTCACAGGAGCCAGGACCAAAAGCACCGGCGACTGAAGTGCAGTGGCTGGGAGCCCTCAGGTGCTGCGGGGCGCTGCCTGTGCAGGGCCTGGGTGCTGCTGAAGGCCACACACTGGGCCAAGTCTGTGAGTACAGGACCCTGTGGCACCGGGTCGTTGCCTGGTGAACACAGCAAACAGCCCAGAGGGAAAAGACCCCGCTCCACAGCGTGTTGGATGTCTTTTGGTGGCCTTAAATCCCCCAGTCTGTCACGTCCTATGGCGAGTCTGGTGCCGCTGTGTCTTCTCCAGGGTGAACTGTGCCAGCTCTCTCAGCTTTCCCTCACGGGAGAGGCCCTCCAGTAACTTCACTGTGATTGTGGCCCTTCCCTGGGCTTTCCCCAGTAGCTCCTCATCTGTTGTGGGCTGGAGAGCTAAAAATCAAAAGTAATGTCCTAGACTTTAGGAAAAAAAGCAAACCAAACCAAGACAACCAATTTAGAGACATCTGTGTCTTCTGAATCACAGAATCACAGAATCACAGAATTTCCAGGTTGGAAGAGACCTTCAAGATCATCGAGTCCAACCCATACTCTAACACCTCAACTAGATCATGGCACCAAGTGCCACATCCAGTCCTTTCTTAAACATATCCAGGGATGGTGATTCCACCACCTCCCCGGGCAGGCCACTCCAATACTTTATCACTCTTTCTGTGAAAAACTTTTTCCTAATATCCAACCTATACTTCCCTTAACACAGCTTAAAACTGTGTCCTCTTGTTCTGTCAGTTGTTGCCTGGAGAAAGAGACCAACCCCCAGCTGACTACAACCACCACTCAGGAAGTTGTGGAGAGTGATAAGATCACCTCTAAGTCTCCTTTTCTCCAGGCTAAACAACCTTAGATCCCTCAGTTGTTCTTCATAGGATTTGTGTTCTAAGCCCCTCACCAGCCTCGTTGCTCTCCTCTGGATGTGCTCAAGCATCTCAGTGTCCTTCCTAAACTGAGGGGCCCAAAACTGGACACAATATTTGAGGTGCGGCCTCACCAGTGCTGAATACAGGGGAAGAATGACCTCCCTGCTCCTGCTGGCCACAGGCGAGGTTGAAAAAGCCTCTCAGTGTCAAGAGAGTGTCTCTCTAGCATAAAAGAGAGCTATGATATGCTAGTATGATTGCTTTGTTTCACCGTGCACAGAATACAAGAGTGGTCTCAGGGGGAAGGGGAGAGGGCAGGATCCCTCATGTCCCTCTGGCAGCACTCCCAGTGACCCAGGCAGAGCACTGGGGCACTCACTGCTGGCCTGCCTTCCTCCTGGGCCTTTCTGGTTGAGCCACTGTTGGTTCATGAGGTTATTCCTCCCCAGGTTTGGAATCCCCTTTTGCTAAACTGCATGAGGTTGCTGTTGGCCCCTTTCTCCAGCCATTTAAACAAAGTTGTTTAAAGAAAACAGCTGTTTTGAAAACCACAACTGATTAGGCAATAGTAAGAATGTCTAGGTTAAAAGGTCCCTCTTCCTTCAAGGAAGACCAGAATGAAGAATGAAGAATTAAATTTTCATTCTTCGTGAAGAAAAAGTGGTGAAGTGGTTTGGGATCCAGTTGTATTCTGTGCAGGGTGAAACAAAGCAATTGTACTAGCATATCATTGCTCTCTTTTATGCTAGAGGGACACTCTCTTGACGCTGAGAGGCTTTTTCAACCTCACCTTTGGCCTTCAGAAGACACAGATGTCTCTAAATTGGTTGTCTTGGTTTGGTTTGCTTTTTTTCCTGAAGTCTAGGACATTATTTTTCATTTTTAATAAGAAGTTCAAACAGGAGGTTTAGTCTCACCCATGAGATGTACCTTCAGTCTTCACATCCTCCCATTCTTTTGTCCTTTTGCAGGTCAAATTTATACAAATTAATATTGATAAATGTACATCAGTGATAGCACCGGAGTCATTCTGCAGTCTATAGCCTGTAGTGAATTCTCAATTCTCTGTAGGCTTACAGTCTCCCACATATTTGTGGGTTTACACTTCATGAAAATGAACCTGAATGGTAGCAACTGACATTTTAAAGCATTGTTATATGTATTGAATGATTTATGCAGGTTTAAGGTTGAATCCAGATCTTTTGCTAAATCACGAAATCATAGAATCATAGAATGTTAAGGGTTGAAAGGGACCTTAAAGACCATCTAGTCCCAAGCTCCCTGTCATGGGCAGGGACACCTTCCACTCAAGGCCTTATCCAACCTAAAAAATAAATCTATCTGGAATATTGCTCTGCATCTCTGGAATGATTTTTCTTCAGAAAAAAAAAATCATCTCATCAAATTTCAAAGCTGATTTCTGAAAAACATTTAGATAATGTATAGAAGTCACTGACTTAAAGTTCAGCATGCATTCCATGAGAACAAATACTTAATGATCTCTCACTGGTGGATATAATAACAATGTCCTAGAGGGCAACAAGACTATTTATTATCTATCTATTCCAAGAATGTTGCATGTGAGTGAGTATTAAGGTGCATGAGCAATAATCCCATCATAGGAAACTGTATTGCTTGGCATATGCAAATTTACTCTGTGTGTTTGGAATGACTTGCAACTGATTTTTAAATTTGTCCTGGAGCTGCAAGTAAAATGCTGCAGCTGACAATAAGGAAAAAACATCATCAACATGATATTGTCATGATATCTGAAAATTAATTCAGTTGTATTGCTTGTCTGCCTTGTCAGAACCTTGTTGTCATTTAGGTAGTATAGACAGTAGTATTAGATAGTATTAGGTACTTAGAAAAACATTCCAGATACTTTAGGAAAGATATGAGGGAGCAAGCTTTAAAAAGAAGGGAAAACACATGAAGTAATTTTGGGTACTAGAAGCAGCTACTGAAGGAACCCTCTAATTATTAAATTATTATATTTTTCAATAACATTTTCTTATCCTTTTTAAGTACTTGTACAAACTTTATACAATCAACAGGGGAAACTGATACCAATAATGAGAGGGATTAGGATAATAAGTTAGGATGAAATATATCACAACAGTGAAAAGGAATCTTTCTCTCTTTGTTAGTTGAAAGGATAATCAGTGACACTCGTAACAAAAATGCATTAATATTTGGGGATTAATTATAAGTTGCATTTAATGTTTTAAAATGTTTGTAAACATTTTGGACAGTTGAGTGCATTGAAAGTAAGCATATTCCTGCAGGAGATTTCAGCTCAATGCCACAATATTTTATTACCATGAGACAGCATGTTAAAATGAATGCACCCAAAAATGAGTCTGCATGGTCTGCTTTTATTTTTATAATTGAACAAAAAAGAAAGAGAGAGACCTATCAAAAAGGGTCCACATCTAAGGGATTTTTTTTTTCATGGAAGTTTTTTATAAAAGATATTTCAAAATGCAGGTTTTAGCCTGACAGTGTCCCTTTTAGTTTGTGAGATCAGGCAGAGAAACTTCTTACACCTACACACCCTTCACACTGCCCTGAGGGCTGGCAAATGGTAAGATAAGTAGATCCCCATTTGCAAAAATGATGTTTTTGCCACTTTTGATTCTCCAGAACTTTCAGGAGAAAGGAATTGTTTATTATTGAAATACTACATTCTACTTTGCTTCACCAAGAAGAGCACTGTAAAAGAAATTCAGGGAACACTGTTATTCTTTTCTCAGTAGGCTACAAAGAAAAAAAAACTGATCTACACAAGCCATATGAAGTAACACAAATAGCTTGTATCTTAGACACATTTAATTCAATAAACCTCCTGTCAAGTTACAACAAAAAAACCCTCTTTTTAGCTGTAAGAGAAGCCTAGCATCTATTTAGGGTAATGGCTGCCTTATCAAGCAAACAGATAATATTAAATCCTCTTGCTAGAAGCATCAAATTGTTTCTCAGAGAAACTCAAAACAGTTTTTGGTTTGCATAACAAACCAAAAATAATAAAAGTCAGATCACAGTGTATTTGGTGCGCAAAGAAAATTTTTATGTGTGGACATAACACAGATACAAATCTAAACATACGTGTTTATTTTTGAGGGTTACCCAGTCTTTAAGGCTTATTTCATGCCATTGGGCTGCGATGCTTATCTAATTTAACCCCCTGCAACGTTATAGGCTGGGGATGGTGTGGCTGGACAGTGCCCAGGCAGAAAGGGACCTGGGGGTGCTGGTGACAGCAGCTGAACACGAGCCAGCAGTGTGCCCTGGGGGCCAAGAAGGCCAATGGCTCCTGGCCTGGATCAGGAATGGTGTGGCCAGCAGGAGCAGGGAGGTCATTCTGCCCCTGTACTGGGCACTGGGGTGGCCACACCTGGAGTGCAGTGTCCAGCTCTGGCCCCTCAGTTCAGGAAGGACATTGAGTGCTGTGTCCAGCTCTGGCCCCTCAGTTCAGGATGGACATTGAGTGCTGTGTCCAGCTCTGGCCCCTCAGTTCAGGATGGACATTGAGTGCAGTGTCCAGCTCTGGCCCCTCAGTTCAGGATGGACATTGAGTGCAGTGTCCAGCTCTGGGTGTCTCAGTTCAGGAAGGACATTGAGTGCTGTGTCCAGCTCTGGCCCCTCAGTTCAGGATGGACATTGAGTGCTGTGTCCAGCTCTGGGTGTCTCAGTTCAGGAAGGACATTGAGTGCAGTGTCCAGCTCTGGGTGTCTCAGTTCAGGAAGGACATTGAGTGCAGTGTCCAGCCCTGGCCCCTCAGTTCAGGATGGACATTGAGTGCAGTGTCCAGCCCTGGCCCCTCAGTTCAGGAAGGACATTGAGTGCTGTGTCCAGCTCTGGCCCCTCAGTTCAGGATGGACATTGAGTGCTGTGTCCAGCTCTGGCCCCTCAGTTCAGGAAGGACATTGAGTGCTGTGTCCAGCTCTGGGTGTCTCAGTTCAGGAAGGACATTGAGTGCTGTGTCCAGCTCTGGGTGTCTCAGTTCAGGAAGGACATTGAGTGCTGTGTCCAGCTCTGGCCCCTCAGTTCAGGATGGACATTGAGATGCTTGAGCACATCCAGAGGAGGCAGCGAGGCTGGTGAGGGGCTTGGAACACAAACCCTGTGAGGAACGACTGAGGGAGCTGGGGTTGTTTAGCCTGGAGAAAAGGAGACTCAGGGGTGATGTTATCACTCTCTACAACTTCCTGAAGGGTGGTTGTAGTCAGCTGGGGATTGGTCTCTTTCTCCAGGCAACAACTGACAGAACAAGAGGACACAGTCTCAAGCTGCGTCAAGGGAAGTATAGGTTGGATATTAGGAAAAAGCTTTTCGCAGAAAGAGTGATAAAGTATTGGAATGGCCTGCCTGGGGAGGTGGTGGAGTCACCATCCCTGGATGTGTTTAAAGAAACACTGGATGTGGCACTTGGTGCCATGGTCTGGTTGAGGTGTTAGAGATGGGTTGGACTCGATGATCTTGAAGGTCTCTTCCAGCCTAGAAATTCTGTGATTCTGTGATTCTGTAATTTAAATGTGCTGAAATATTTTGGTGAGGACAGCAATGAGAACTGGTTGGAACCCTCTGTTTTTTTCCTATGTACATATCTGGAAGTATTTTACCTTTTTCTACTGGTAGAGAAAAATTGCAAAGATCTGTATTTCCACTGATGTCACAGGCATCCTCAGGTGACCCAATATCTAGCAATTCAAATTAATTATTCAGATTGCATATTTTATCTGGTGTATCTGTATCCCAAACCACTGACCAGATGATAACACAGTTTTGTGTTTTGACTGAAAAGGTACTTTCCTGAGGCCCTTATTTTCCCCTTTCATTATGTTTGTACCACTGCTAGCTGTTAGGCGCTTTCAGTTAGATAATGTACTGATTCAGGTTGAAAAAACAACCATTAACCGTGACAAGAGGTTTCTTCGTCACCCGTATTATGTTATTGATTTGTTCCTCAGAACAGTGGCAGGGTTTTCTTGTAACACTTTCACACATAGTGTTGGATCACATGTAACTATAACCAAAAATGTCAAGTGACAGCCCAAGATATACATATACCGTATCACAGGCTGTCTTTGAATTATCCCTCACAGCTGAAGGACACATGATGGTTAATGCAAGTTGGCAGATCGGTCTGATGGAGAAAGGTTTCTTTTATTAGCGTTAATTTTTGTGTGTTAATTTTTGATGCTGTGGTTTGCTGAACCTGAAACCATTTTTATTCAGAACAGAGACCAAAATGCTGTGTTTGAATAAGCTTTGAATACAAGATTCTTGTGTTTTGTAGAGCTGCCCTCCTTTAATTGGTGAACACCTAGAAGAAGTGTGCAAAGCAAGCCTACCTTCCTTAGGAAATGTGGGAAGCTTATTGTCCTGACACTCCTTTCTGTGGTTCAGCAGAGTTAGAAGGGAATATGCTTTTGTCTTGCCACTTCAGGGATGGTTGCGTTCCCAGCTTTGCCTGCATTCCTTCTCCTGAAAAAAGCTGCTGGGTAGGAGAAAACAGCATCTTCCAGATTTTTTCCAGTCATCCCTCAATTTTCCCAGGTCCTGCTTGCTGAACAAATAGATTAATCTCATGATTTTCCAAGAAATACTTTGTTTCCTGTAACATTTCTGAAATTCCTGGTGAGAAATCAATTTGTCTGGCTTTGTTAGACTGAAGTCTAAGATGATGGAGAAGAGAGAGATGGGGAATGTAAACCATGTGAAACTCAAAACTGCCTGCAAAAATGTTACACCACACTAAGAAATTCTTCAGTCTGTTTAATAGTTTGAATGTTACTGATAAATTTTATAACTGATTAATAGAAGTGTCATGTCTAAACTCTGGGGATTTAGTCCTTCCCCTTTCATTGGGTTGTAAAAATGTCCTTCACTTCAGCTCTGAGTTTGCAGTAATCTTCTGTCTCCCAGACACGTGCTGGATTTCACTGCCACAAGACCAGGAATGGTGGAGAAATGTCTGCAGGTGGTCTGCATTGTACATACATTGCTTCCCTGTAATAAATTATTTATCTTACCTTATTTAACTTATTTATCTTATCTAAATAAAATAAATAAGATAAATAATAAGATAAAACAGACATAACTTTTACACATGTCTAGGTTAGACACTTTCTACTTTATATGCATTCCCATAATGAAATAACAATTGTATGCAATTAATTCACAAATCCCAGCTTCTTTCTTTAAAGATTCCTTAAAGATTTTAATATCGTTTCTTGAAATGATATTAAAAAATTAGTTTAACATTTCAGACACAGTGTAAAAAATTCCAGATGTTTTCTCTGGCTGTTGTGATGCAACAACCTACATCATGCTGTCCTTTTAAAAATGAATTTATATTGTGTGTTATCAGTCATCGTAGGAATTGGTGTATTTAAAGAAAAAGATATAAATCGTTCTCTAACTCTACATTTCCCTTAACTATTCTCCAGAGAAGTGCAGAGTCACTGAGTTGGTTTGATGAAGAGCTTCCCATCATTAATACATGACTCCAGAAGGAAGAACTTAACACAGGCTGAGCACAGAGTGTTTGCAGAAAGAGCTGGAAAGTAACAGTAGGAACCTTCTCAGTGCCCTAAGCAATGTCAGAGAGTGCAGGAAGTGTCTGGGTTCTCCTTGTGATTGCTGTTCCTTTAAAAGATTCCCCTTCTCTGGGTCATAAAAGAAATACAGCATTTATACAGTAAAATAATTTTCATCTGATAGCTTGACCCTTTTTTTTCTTTTAATGGATGCAGGAATGTAGTTAATTAGATTAAACCTGTTTAAGTTATTACATTATCTTGCACATCTCTCAGGTATGGTGCTAGTCCAGCTACACAAGAGCTGTTTTCTTTGGCATGTCATGAAAGAATGTATCCTTTTTGTATTGCTTTTCTTGCGTTTTTGGATGATCGTGAGCACTGAACTACTCTTCCAAGTACATCTTGACTTATGATTTAAATGCAGTGCTTAGTTTATTCAGCAGGGGTCATCAAAGGTCTGGATTTTCTTTGTCTGCTGAGGTGAACTGAATGATGCCATTTCACAGCTTTCTTCAGGACCTGGCATTTGGAAATGTTCGTGTACCCTCTTACAGCTCTGTTGGTCAGTCTGTTGTAATTATAGAATGCATCCTGAAGGCTTATTTCAAACACCTAAGACCACAGTGTTTGCTTTGGCAGACAACTTACTTCAAGTGTCTTTTTTTATGTGGTATTATTCTTCTTCTGTTAGTGAATAGTGTAAATGAAACTGTTGGAAAATGCAAGAGCTATAATAGTTTTTGTTCCTCGTAAATATTTCTAAAAGCAAATACAGGATAAAGTGGCAAGGCTTGCATTAGGCACAAATTTGATCTTATTCTGAATTCTGGACTGTTTTGACAGCAGACAAATCACTTTTCAGATCTGATGGCATTATAAGGTCTCCCAAAGGCAGCAACAAGGAAGAAAGCAGATACACAATTTGTCTAATGAAACACTTCTGGTAACTCCTTTTTCCTGCACTGGGTGAAACTGCTAGGGATAAACAATGCAATGTAATATCAGTATGACTCATGTTATCTGTAGGCTTTTGTCACTAAAACACTACAGAAGAAGTACATATTTTCCTGAACGAAACTTGTTGATGCTGAATTATCAGATCAAGTATATTCTCCATCCACTTCAGAGACCTTTGGACATAAACTGGAAAGAGTTTAACTCACTTTTCCAGGTACTTTAGGCTGTACTTGCTAATCCAAGCCTGATCCTAATCCAAGAGTCCGTGAGGGCTAAATTCTGTGCAGCAACAGCAAAACCAGCAGCTTCAGCTGCTCAGACTGAGTCTGAGGTGCTTTTCTTACTGTTTTAGCTAGTGAATAATGGCAGCTCCCTAACCCAAGATTTTGTTGCGCAGAAAATGATTTTTAAAAGGCTGGGATAGTCAGGTGTAATTAAAGCATATGTATTAGAATATGTGTCCCAACAGACCACAGTTCAGACAGTAATAAATGTCCTGGCATTACTCTGTCATGCCTGGAAGTCTGTGGTAACCTACTGTCTGCTCAAAAGTTCATTATTGTTTCCCATGGTAGGTGTATTTAGTGATCACCTCACTTCCATTAGACTAAATGCCAGACCTGTGACACATGGATTTGTCTCATTTCAGAGGACCACTAAGTTTTCTGTAAAGTGTACTTTCCACCCAAGACATTAGCCACCTTCAGAATTTCCACATTTCTAAAACATCCAGTTCCATGAGCAGTAAATCATTGTTTCCTATGGTTTCTGTTTCATATTTCCATTATTCTGTATCTTGGATTAGATGCATTCATCTTAAAATTTGTCCTATAATGAGAAATTTTCTCTGTATGTTTTCAGTTTCTAAAGGCAAACTGCATTAATGCTGCATCCTGACAGTGAGTCACTGGAGCACTGATTTGTTTTCTCTCCTTCACTCTGTTTTATGTGCATCTGCAAGAGCTGTTACCATTAATACCTGTGGCACGTGTGTCTAAAACTGACCAAAGGCATTCAAAAATGCTCAGGGGAGACTTGATTGACACAAATATTTAGAGATAGCTAAGTTACAAAAGTAAAACGTACTGTTGTCTTTGCTCCCAGAAAAAAATCCTTAGGAAAGAGACATCTAACACATCCACACCATTGCCCAAGAGAGAATTTTTATGCTTATCTTTTTTGCACTTCTGTGCTTTCATCTGTAACACATTCATGACAATTATCTTTTAAATGCTTGGCACTTCCAGTTTTTATGTCCTTGTCTGGGTCTTTGTATATATATTTGACCACATATATTGCTAAAATCTTCAAATGCTTTTATGATAAGAAGCTTGATAGGTGAAAAGAAATTATTATAACAGTAACATAAGAGAGTCATGTGTAAAGGAATACTTAGGATATGGAAAAAAAACCCCAACAAAAATATTCTTTCGTAACAGTTGCCGTAGATTCTGTATGTTCCATAAGTTGTCTTAGTGCCCCTTTTGAAATCTCAAAAAGATTACATACTCTGACATACTCTGTTTTACCAAGAATACATATCTGATTTACCAGATATGGGTGGGCTGAAGGTAACCAGACAGAAAATGTACCTACTTAGGCTGAGATTAATGCAGCAGTGATTTAGACCAGCCATTCCTAACTTATAAATAAAGGATTTGTAAGTCTGTGTAATTAATAATATTAACTGCTTTTTTCTGAAAAATATCTATTTAGTAGTCTAGGTCAGGAATAAGGAAGCTGAAGTAGAAAACAGCAGTGAGTGAAATGCCAACACTGATATACTTCTTTTTTGAGACCAATTTCAGTAAAAATTTCCAACAGATAATCCCTTTGTTGGAAGGACAATGAAAGTTAATTTAAATTAAAAATTACAGATTTCCTAAATATAATTTAATTTGTCATAGTATGAAATGTGTGTCATCAGAGGTAAAAGCAAGAAAGTGTTCAGCAAATACAGTCTCTGTGGCTGAGTGGCATGTCATGAAATACATTCAATATATGTAACAATGCCCTAAGAAGAATTTCCAGTTTTCCCCATCTGTTCTGTGCTTCTGTTCTCTTTACCTGTGCTGAATTTCCTTCTCATGCTTTATATATAAATACACACACACACATATATACATACACATACATATACACACACACACATATATATACATACACATACTCACACACATATATATATTCATATATTTATATGGCAACTATATATATGGAAGTAATAGAGTCTCTTACTCCCAAACAGAAAAGTACTAATTAATGTACATGTAAGCCTTCAAATATCTAGAGTTTGTGGTTACCTTCTTTGATACTGTTGATAGACAATTACTTCTTTGTAAGCTTAAGTGTTTCCAACAGTAACACTAAGTGAAGACTAGTGGACTCTTCCAAAACCACACCCAGGAAGAAATGTTTTGCCATCAGTCTCTTACCTGGTTTTATCTCACAGATCTCAGAATTGTTACGTGGCAACACTGAGGAAAATGCTCAAGTGGTGTCAATACTCATTATACACTTGTCAAGCAATTTTGCCTCTTGAGGAAATAGATACCTGAAGCTCTGATAGTTAACTTTTTGTAAGCAGGCCTTGCTCGGCTCACCTAGGAAAAGTAATTGATTTACTTTTTTTGCAACTTTCTGCTGTGGCAGTTGGGATAGGCAGAAGGCCATGAGCTGTTGGTGCATCTGCACTCATCTCAGATCTTTGCCCATCTCATTTTATGCACTAAGAACTTCTACAGATAAGGAGCAGATATGCATGTGTGCCAGACTGCATCATTGGGCTCACCAGGTTTACCATAGTGTCAGTGTTCAGGGAAACCAAAGCTGTATTTCACCATTTAACAGGTGTGTCTGTCAGACTTGGCCTGTGCTTGTCTGACTCCTTGGACCTAAGAAAGCTTAAATTACCTTCTTTCACATACAGACTGTAGAAAAACATTTCTCAGAATCGGAAATATAATGGATGATAGTCCTCCTCTGAGCCTAGCCGCACAATATTCTTGACAGTCATTTTCAATAAAGTGTTCCCTTCTCATCGCTTTCTATATTCAATTTAGTGAAGAACGGCAACTGTTAGAATGAAATTTCTTTTAGCAAAGACAGAACATCATATTACTCTTTGGAACCATCTTTGAGACAAATAACCTGGAAAAACAAATTCAGTTTCTGTCTGCCTCTCATCATTGTCTTAAACACTGTTAAGATCACCAAAGCATTTTGCCTACTGTGGCAAAATCTGTATTATATCTATGACCACTGAAGCCCAAATATATACCCGCAGGGAATATGCTTGGGTGTTCCCACATATACCAGAACATGTATGAACCCATTGAACTCTATGTTTTGTGGGATACCCCCACTACTGTGTAGACCAGAAGAAAAGGATGAACAGGACATCACTGGATCCACAGGGGTGGTGATTATCTTTCTGCTTAATCTGTCTCTCTTTCCTTCCCCTCCCCCCTGCCCTCCTCTCTATTTCTTTATCTCTTCACCTAACATTTATTGCTAAATAAATTCTGTACCATTGACTTTGGCATATGGTCTTTTTTGCTCCTTAATTTAGGCAGAGACATCTCTCTAATTATTAGATCATAACACTCTCCTAGGAAGGAGGCAACATAGCAAGTCATTAATACTCATTAACCTAAGTATAGACATTGACAAAACAATCCTAATTTACAAACACACAGGTAATCTGGTTTTTGTCTGTGGGAGTAGGAGTGTGTATTTGCTTTTTTGTTGCTGTGGGGCTTTTTGTTTCCTGACAGACAGTAGTTTATCTTTACTTGTCTTTCATTTATGAAACTGTAAGAGTAAAAAGTAGCACGCCGGTTTGCTATCAGTGTTATCTATGACATTGTAACAATGGGATATGTTGCAGACTCCATTAAATATGGAGTGCAATAATACTGAAGTTGACAATTTGAAGTATGAGAATGCACTTTACCATCCTTTGCCATTTTTGGAATAGATGTAATTGATTCAGTATTCACTTTTTTTCTTCTATCAATTTGGAAGAATTTTTACAAGTTGAGTAACATTTTTGTCCTCTCATAAATGTGTGTACTAGCATATAATTTCCTGTGCACTCCTCAGAGTAACAAATGTTTCTGTGCTTCAGAAGGCAAGAAAGTGAAAAGAAAATTATGATTGTAACAGTGAATAATACTTGCTGTGGTTCTGTGACTCCTCCTGATTAAACTACTGTTATACCATTCCTTCTAGTGCCTTGCAGAAGAGCAATATAATTGAAACTGCTCTGCAAAAAATAATGCTACTGTTTAGATGCTTTTGCTTATTTTTTTCCATTTCATAAAGATGTTATAGCTTTCTTAGTTGAAGCTCCCTCCCCTTGGACAAGTGTGACAGCCAGATTAAGCAAAAGATTATGTTTCCTTTTTAAAGTTATTAAATTTAGAGGCTATTATCCCTGTAGATGGATGGATTATATGAGGAAAAGTTAAATATACTAAACCAAACTTTTTGAAATTTACAGGAGGACAAACCAGATAAAATTAATTATCAGATGTAAGCAATAGCAGTAGGAAGTGTGATAGCACAAAACAGTGAGTGGTCATTATACTACTTCCCATTCACAATTTTTGCTGACTTCTACAAGAAAACATTTTGGCTTTGTTCTATCCTGTGTTATTAGTAGAAATAATTGCAACATTCTCTGAAATACTTGTGAAATCTGTTCATTTTACCCATTATAAATCCATAACTTTGGCTTGAAAGTTTCTCCTTAGGTTTTAAAGAAAGAAGAAGGCTGAGAAGATTTTTAGTGCTCAGCTATGGATTTTGCCATCTGTTTTCTGCATGTCCTTTACTTGAAGTGCCATATAGTTGCTGTCATTAAATGCTATACAGTACTGGAGTTCCTTCAGCTGACTGCTAATAACCTGGCAAACATGGAGCAGAATATTTTCACATGAATTATATATATCCTTACCATCTTCTCCAGGTAACTTAAAGTAAGGTGTTGAACTCTGACAAATCAAAATGTTTCAAAATGGGTTTAGAAGTAATTTTCTGAGGAATTTTCTTTCAAAAACATTTAGACACCCATCTATTTCTTGAGTTAGCTGCTCAGCAGTAATGCACTTAGAATTGAAGATCAGTAGTTTATTCATGAAGTTGTAATTTAAGGTAATCATTGCAGTCGGTACATTTCCAACTTGTGCTGTTTTTTTCCTCCCAAATTACTTTTTGACTGATAGTTTACTGTTAAGGTATGGATATTGTGTTTCTTTGCTTTTAAGTAGCACTTCTATTAGAATCTCCTAAAGTTTCCATTGCTTTTTTTTTTTTTAATAAACCATTGTTAGTTCTGCTGTTTGCAGCGTTTCAGAGTCCTTTGTTAGTTGTTTAACTGACTCAAAACAGACAGAAAATTCAAGATAAAAAATGAATTTACTCATCAGTAGTCATATTGGAGATTTTTATCTTTGCCTTCTCTTCCTGTTGCAGCCATCCTACAAATACATACAGCCAGTTTGCACTGCTTTACAGTGCAAACTGTACAAGTAAGGAACTAAATCTAAACAGCTCTTAGAAAAATCAATAAATACTGCTTCAATGCATGAGATGCATGACTCAAATATTCATCATCATCATCTATGGCTCTTCTTAAATCACTCTTACAGAGATTTTGTCACAGTAAGAACTTGTCAGATTTGACTTCTGCATTTTGAAATGCTTTACAGTTTACAGTTAATGGATGGCAGACAAAGATGAAAGATGTGCAGTGCAAATAGCTTCTCTCAGCATTACTAAGAGAATTACTTAGCCATGGCATTGTTATCATACAGAGATCACAAATATGGGCTTAATGGTTAACCATGAACTGTATGAGTCACGAAGCTTTCTGCTGGTGCTTACTTCAGAGGCTGTTTTCTGCTGGTGTAACACGTGAGAAAAAATGTAACATGAGGGATTTCTAAGGATCTAATTAAAACAACAACAACAACAACAAACCAAACACAAAAAAGGACCAGGAAAAGATGTCTTTGCCTCTGAGAAGAAATTGTTACCAGTTTTGCTGTATGCTCTCAGCTGAATTTAAGAATACATAATCATGTCAGTCCAGACTCCACTGTAGTTTGACTATGGAAATGAGAACCATTTTATCCATCTCACTTTTTAAGACTGCCAAGTAATAAATTTCTCACTTAATTCACTTTTAGGTCACCTTATGCTGACACATCTGTGTCAGATTTGCTTTTGAAAAGTAAAGAATGTGACATTGGTGACAAATTTCTATGCATCTGCTTGCAAATACTTTGTAGTTTCTTTATAGCCTATCTTGTTACCCAGAACATCATAGAGAAGATCCTCAGAGCAAAACAGAACTGCTACCAGCTGTCTTAAAAACCAAAATTCATTTAAATATTTTTACAGAAGGGTGTTGTTTTGAGTTCTTTAGAGTCAGAGCTCCAAGGGAGTGGATCTGCATACACTTCCCAGCACAGTCACCTTCTAAGGCTGAATGCCTGATTCTGACTGCCAATACCGATTTATGTCAAGCTAGTTCCAGGAATTTCAGAGAAACTGCTGTGGGATTGTAACTGCCATCATTACACAATACATAACTGATCAGCACCAGCTTCCTACAGAAAGGACAAAAAATCCTGTGAGCTTGTTTTAAGACATCTCCTGAAGTTTGACTGTACTTTCCCTTGTACAGAAAACTGATCTTTCTATTTCATAGGCATCATATTAACTTCACAAATATTTTTATCAATGCAACCTTTCAAACATCAACAAAGTACATAGCACATTTCTGCTAAACACAAGCATTCTATGTATTCCCACTGTAAGCATAAAATTAATTGCATGGAAACAGTGACACCACTTCAAAATCTGGGTAACTTAGCACAAAACCAGATCATCAAACATAAAGAAAGGAAGTGGAACAAAATTAACATTGTCAAGCAGTAGGACTGAGGATTGAGACAGTAAAAAAATTTAGAAATATCACATACCAACTGAATGAGGCACATCAACAGTTATAGGACTGATGGCACAGTTTCTTAGAATTCTATGACTCAGCAATGTTATTTGGGTTGGCATAAGATTGGATTTGTTTTAACAATTTGTATATTTTCACTTGTCTTATGCAAGTGCCACATGTGTTACCAGGGCTGTTTCTCTGAAACAAATAGACACCTTACCCTCTGTTCTGTTGATTTGTGCACATATTTTTTCTTGGTTTTATGCAAATTAAAAAGTCTCTTGAATAGTAGAAGAAACACATGCTTGCAGTTGCTCTGCTGCTTGAAACATGCCTCTTGCTAATTCCAATTTTTGCTTTTTGGTATTGAAAGAACTCAGTGGCCAGTACCAGCTTTTGTTCTTCCTTGTGGATGCTTGTAAGTTTTTCACACAACAAAGAATCCTTGAGTTCAAAAAGGCATGAGGAGACCTTCCATGACATTCTCAAGAATATTCTAGACACCTGTGACCCCAAGAAAACAGGCAGGTGTGGGGTCTAGATCTCTCAGCAAATGCAGAGCCCAGGCAGAACTTGCTGTTATTTTTATCAGCACTCTCCTCGTGCTGCAGAGGAAGGTAAAAGGGATAAAGCCTCAAGGTTGTTTCACTCAATTCCTGCTTTTAGATAGCAGCTCTTATTGTCTCAACATGTTATTCCATAACAGAACTTACCTTGGCTGAAGAGGAGTTATGCTCACCAACACCTCTGAGTTTCCTTCAGTTGCTAACCTTGTAGTACCATGAGTAACACTGAAAGTGGCTTTGTTACTTTCAGAGATGCTTGATGAGCTTGTAGAAAGACATCAAGTCCAGGAGATAATTTGGGCAATGCATCTTTCTAATGTATCCTCACTTAGAAAATGCACATTCACAAAGGAGAGTTTGGGGGGCAGGGGTGGTGGGGTGTTACCTTTGCTCTGAATTTGGTCTGGGGCATAACTTGATTCTGCTTTTCAATTTTTTTTTTCAAGATATGCCATGCATATATTTTAGGGGGCTATCACAATTATGTTATTCAAGGAATTCATTAAGAATGTAACCCCTTGAAGAAGTGTGGTCAGGCGATCTTTTTCACCCTGTTGTTTCTAGAGTGCCCTTGTACCCCATTAGTTACTGTGAAAAGATGCATGTTTGAAATTTCCATGTACATTTTTCAGGAATAATTAACTGGAGGCTGTGAGCAGATTTAGAGAAGCAAAGAACCTCCCAATTATTGCATGTAAAGTGCAACCCTGCTGCAAAAAGCCTTTACACACTTATGCAGGTTAAACGATGTACAAACAGGTGACACACTTATTAGCTGCCATTTTTCATCATGTACTCCATCTTCTCTGCTGAGAAGAGTAAGCCTATTTCTGGAGTGCATGAAATGTTGTTGTACTGAAAGCATGTTATCCCAGACATCTTGGCGAATTATTAACATGCCATCATGTCAGGTGCTCTTTGTCCCCTTTTTCTCTCACTCACTTCTGATAATTAGTTGAAACTCAGCATTCAAGAATCCTGCCTTTGTTAAATGCCTGTGGGATGAGGTAAGGCTACAGGATTAATTCCAACATTTTACAGACCTACACACAGTTTAGCAAGTAGCAGCTTTGAGATGCAAAAGAAGTAGATTACTCACTTTTCCTCTCCTCTCCACCAAACCCCAAGTATATGAAATTTAGATGAGCTTTTAGTGTGGCACTTGCTAGGCTTGATTTGGTATTTGTGTTTATTACAGGCTTTTGCACTATAGACTGTAGGAGAATCACTCCTTGTTCAGTTCAAATGGGGCCTAGATTAAAGTTAACATTTCTATGTCACTCTTTCATAGACTTTTCTGTTGTCACCCTTTCAACAAAAAACTGGATGAGAAGATCACAGAAGTCCTTCCTGACATTGGGGTGAGATTTTCTCCCACATATGGAGAAAATATGTACTTCCCACATAGGCACAATTGTCTTACAAATGAATCTCAGGGTGTTCAGTAAGTGCCACAGAAATACCAAGGAAGACTGCATACCTGGTATCAGTTCTCTCTCAAAAAATGTCAGACAGGAGAGTAGAGGAATAAAAGAACAGGAATATGTGAATGCAAAATTCTTCTCTGTGGTACAGTTTATGCAGTTGGTTGTGTTAGGGAAGAGTGGATGTACAACTGCCATGCCAAAATGATGGTACTTGTGAACATGGCAACTTGTTACTAACAGGTACACATATAGTAAAGTGTCATTGAGAACCTGCTCAAGGGCTTACATGGAATTGAAATAAGACTCTCAAGTGCAGTGGGCATAAAATCAAGGTAAGACAAAATTAGATGCCAAAACCCCACCATTGCAAGGTTTTCCAGGTTGTAAGAAACCTATGCCTTCCAGTAGGTAGTGATTTCTGATTATGTTTGCACTAGACTGAAAACATGTAATTTATAGTCCAATAAGTGTTACTGGCAACTAAACCCCCAAATTTGAGTTAATGTTGCCTTCTCTTGGCCTTGAGAAAAAGCCTTGAGAGACTTGAAAGGAAAAAGCTTTTATCAACTCTTGTATGTCCTTTCTCTGTCTCTGTCTCTGTACATATACAGAGATATATTGTACTATGTTGTACTATGACTCTTTATTTTTTCCTTCACGTGTCACATTTCCTTCAGTGATGTGTTTCCTGAACTTATCTCTGACATTTTCGCTTTTGAATCCAAACTTCAATTCAAATTTAGACTTGTGTATGATTCTCAAGCAAGGCATACAACAACAGTTTTTCTAGTTACCTTTTTCTCCAAAGAGAAAGGGGTAAATTTACCCTCATTCACATTTGTGCAGAACTAAAATGACTTAAATGTTTAGTGTGCTTTGTCAGGAAGACTTTCTGTGCAACAAAAGAGAAAAGAGATCATAGAAGAGAGAACAACAGAAAAGATACTTTTCCCCTCTCCTTTTTTAGTACTGATTTAAGCACTAAAAAATATGCTAAAGCCATAAACAGATAGATACAGCAGTAAGAACAGGACAGTATTAACGGGGATTAATTGGATGCAATATATTGCATTAATTGGGAAACTGCCCAATACTAGGTTTCTGTTCCAGTTTTTCTCTAGTACAGGCAGCCAGAATTACATCCAGTGCCTTTGGTGTTGTCCAATAACCACAATCCTCCCAAGTCCAGTGTAAAATGCAGCTGGCCAGGTTTCTGAGGATCCTTCCTGTTGAGGATTCTCAGGCAGCAAGAGGCACCAAAACCACTGACTTTTGCAGAAGGTGTATTTGGGAGAGGTGCAGGCTGTGGTCAGCTGTGGGCCACATGGGTCTCCAATTGCTTCAGTGAACCTTTTGCCATCAGAGTCTGTGATGGTTTAATCACGTTCTATATTTTATTTGACTGGAAGAATATGAAGCAAACCAGGCCCATCTTTAAATTACAAAAATAGTTTATTAATACACACAAAAACAACAAGAAATGGGAAAAAAGACAACAACAACAACAAATGAAAACTTCTAAAACATCTTTCTTTCTCTTTCTAAGTTTTTTACCTTTCTTCACTCAACATAAAAAGACATGACTTGCAACTTCAGCCAGTTTTACCATTTTTAAGATAATCTTTCATTAATTTCTTAAGATGGGAGTCTTTTCTGGGTTTAATAGAAACCTTGTCTTAAGAGAACTTATCCTTACCCAGTTCACAATTTCAATACTGAAAACATGGGCCTTGTACACAATAAAAAATGCAAATTAGGGTGTCCTTTTAAAGGTATCTTACTCTAAGTTTCCAAGGCAAAGGGTTTTTCTTCACTAAATCAATTTCACTCAGTCCATCACACAATACCTTTGCTTAAAAGAAATCTACACATGAAATAATCACCTCCCTAGAATGCATATTTTTCACAGTTCAAAAGAATAGTTCAATTCAGTTTCTATATTACCCGGAAAAAGTCCAGCTTGAATTGCTACTCCTCTTCTTCTTTCTTAAAGTCCTTTTCACTCTTCTCTTACCGACTGTAGCTTTATGTCGTGTCTTTCCATAGTTCTTTCGCTATAACTGTTCTTCTTCCGAAGAAAGATGATGTTTAGAAAGGTCCATCTGCTAACAACGAAGGGTTACACTTCTCGGGCTGCCGGGCTGCCCACGTGGCTTTGCGGCGGGAAACTGAGTCGTCTTCGGCTTGAAAAGAATAAGAGCACTCCGTCCGAGCTCTCTCCCTCTCTCTCCATGCTGTCCGCCTCTCCGCGGGACAGCGGCTCTCAGCATTGCAGCCCGGCCCGGCTCCGGCAACATCGGGGCCCGGCTCGCCGCAGCCGCCCGGGGTGGGGGGGCACCGAGGCTGGCCCGGCCCGGCCGCAGTGGCCCCAGCCCGGCCCGGCTCGGCCACAGGGCCCCGGCCCAGCCTGGCCCGGCCGGGCCGCAGCGGCTCCGTCCTTTGTCTGCCACCCAAAAGACGAAGAAGGTCGCTCCTCCCCCCCCCAGCCTTTTTAAGCATTTCGCCAAAAGTCGCAGCTTGTCTTCTACTGGATAAATTGCTTGTCAATCAAAAAAGCTGACCCCGATTGGAACAAAAATCAGGCCCCTCCTAGCCCATGACAGAGTCCTTCAGTTTGCATCACCAGGTCCAGCACTGGTGAGCCCTTGGTCTAAAGGAGCATCAAGGTCCCTTTTAGCTATCATTTCCCTTAAGGCCCTTTTTTTATCTGCTAACAGCCTTTATTATGTCTGATGACTTGTGTAAGGCCATAATTCATCCAGTGAAAGTAACAACTTCATCAGTAAGGGATGAAAAACTGATCAGACAAGCATTCTGGCTTCTGCTTATTCCTGTATGATAAATGTCCTGTTAAGAGGTCACGCAGTGATGTGAAAGTAAAATGAAGGACAATGGGGCTGGTATGATCAATTTTTTTAATCCTTTGAGCCATTAAGCGCAGCCTCCTTGACTGTCTTAGGGTTAGGGTTAAGGATCAAATAAGAAAGTTTAAACTAAATGCAATGAAGCTACTATTACATAAGTCCCTTTTAGCTAAATGCAAACTTCTCCCTGGTTTACTCCAAGTGGGTTTGTTCAGCAGTGTGTATAGCACGTGATTGCTATGGAAAAGGCCCACCAAAATAAAAAGCCCAACTGCCAGCACAAACTCTGCACCTAACAATCAAATGGGCTCTAGAGTACCTGAAACACACAGCTGCAAGTAGGAAAAAAGGTGTAGCAACAAGAGTACCACAGTGCATATGAGTGCCATTCTTTTAATTTCAACCTTTAAGTAGAATTTCCATTGGTTGGGTAAAGTCATCTCATTATAAATGCTGGTTCAGCCTTGGTTTGAGTAATTCTGATTGAGTAAATCTGCATACTTCTGCTTTGTGCAGATTCTATTTTAGCAGGTTTCCTAAACTTAGTTTAATAATTTTAACAGTTTTTCTTCTATACATACCTAGATGAAAAAACTGCTACTGTATTCAGTGCTGTTGTGGACTGTCTTAAAAAGTCACAAAAGAGAAAATTGACATTGGAACTAGAAAAGTTTACCAAGCATTCTTAGGCTTCTACAGAAGGGTTGGGAAAAAAAATATGTATGATAGGAATGCAGCCTTCACTGATTTTAAACGCCCAGCGTAAAAACTTCCAATTTAAGAATTCTTTTAACTCCTCATTGCATAAAGGTTTTGTGCAATAATGGTGCAATGTACTATTCCCACTTCTTCAATGGATAAGCTGGCCCAGTGTTACTGCTTTAACTGTATTCTCCAGGAACTTCCCTCATATACTACTAATATAACTTCCATTAAAGTATCCTTCCTCTTCTTCCAGCCAAAGATAACTACAGCTTAATTACAACCATGTACTATGCAAAGTGGTGGGTTAAAAAGTGAAATCACAATGTTGGCAGTCTAGTAATTAGGACTGTAAATATGGCACTCACTGCAGAAGCCACTTTGGGTTTTATTTTTCCAACAGATTTTATCCAGAATTTTCTGGGACTAAGAAGGCCAGCCCACCCTTTCATGAGCTTAATCAATCTCACTTTGTCCATTCCTGGAATAGCTGAAGCTAGATGATTTACGTGCAGCCAAGCTTGATGTTTGCCCACTGATACATTTTTGATCAAAAGGGAAAAAAAGTGTAATATTGAGGAAATGGTTTTATTTTCTTCTGTCTGCCTAGATGTATTTGTAATGCTTTATCCTGTGTACCTAGCTGCAACCATGCATAAGGTTTGCATTTTTTAGTTATAACAAAGGCATGTTGGAGCATTTAACTAGACACACAGAAAGGTGTTCTTTGTTACAGTTCACTGAACTAACCCATCTCATTTGTGAATCATTAATGATACTGACTGCTGGGTAAATTTACTTTGGTTGTAAATCTATAAATGGCATGGGAAGATGTGGTAGAATGACTTTTCATACTTAGCTTTTAAATGAGAACATTATAATTTCAAGGAAGGTGAATGCAAAATATAAATTAACATTTTGGAGGAAGACATAGGAATATTAAAAGAGCTAACATTTTTCATTCTGTAAGATTTTACCATTTTGTTTCTTGTAGTTTATTGCATTAAGTGAGTATACACAGTCATGCACAAGTTGTCCACTTTAAGACTTATACATTATGGGAGAAAATTTTTAAAACTGCTTTTCAAGGAGTGCTATTTACAGTGGGTAACAGACACAGTCTAAA
This sequence comes from Phylloscopus whistleri, assembly GCA_017589585.1. Classification (NCBI taxonomy): domain Eukaryota; kingdom Metazoa; phylum Chordata; class Aves; order Passeriformes; family Phylloscopidae; genus Phylloscopus; species Phylloscopus whistleri. The sequence continues at coordinate 67,593 of JADMLD010001186.1, forward strand.
AATCAGAGAATTCAAAACATATATGATGTTAATTGGAATTACAAAGTGATCCAAAGTAGGAGACAGCAAGTTTGAATGAGAAGCCTTTTCTTCAGGATCATGGAAAGAATTTTCCTGAGGAGCGTGGTCTAGGAAAATGGTCAGTTTTGTTTTCATATAGACATCCTCACTCTTATCTGCAAATATAAGGTATCGTGTAATTAGGTGCAGTAAATAACGAGTATATACATATTCCGAATGGAAGAATTATGTTTATTTTTTCCCCTCTTACATAAAGCTTTATTGAAGTATTTTCCATTAGGGCAGAGCTGATATAAATTCATGAATACAGTGGGCTTTGGCACAGTTGCATGGGAGAACTCATAATTGTAAGTACAAACAAGCAACAAATTAACATCGTCTCTCCCACCGCCCCAAATTTCTATCTTGTAAGAATTTCTGATGTTTCAAAAAGGGATTCTGTTCTGAAATAGGAAAACCCCAAATACCAACACTCTATCAAATAAAAAATCTAGACAACTTTCATTCAGAAATTGTTCTTTGGAGGAATATGCCTGCCACATAATGGCATAATAATGACTATTTTTCTATAGGATAGTTTGCAGGACATCATGAAACACTGCTCCAGCTCAAGCACACAGGAAAAAGCACGTGCCTTTAAAGTATTTTGAGCCATGTTACTTTCCACTGCGTATGGAACTTGTATACTTCTTGTATACTTCTCATTTTAAGAGCTCTCCGTTAAAAAAGAAAAACTGAATTTTGGGACACTTGAATTCAGCAACTCTCAGTTCTTCATAGAATTACAGAATTCAGTAACAATATTTGCTAAAACACGGAGCATTTTTCCTACACTAAATTAAGATGTAGGGTAAATAAGATTGCACTGGGCAAAGCTTATTGTTAGGAAAACTCTACAGGATCAAATACAAGTGTCAGCAACTGTGGGCTTAGTAGTTTTTTATCTGCTCATGGTTGACACAGAGCCAATCATGTCAATAATTTCACAGCAAGATCAACTAGGACCATTATTTTCAAAACTCTCTTCACAATCCTGTACCAGGATTTTTCTACACTTAAATATTTTATTAGTTTGTATTTTGTCCTTTGATTTCTAGTCCAATATGTGGGTGTGGTACGAGGTAATTTCTTATCTCCTAAGCATGTCGAGTTCTCAGGATGTGTTTTGGACATAAGCATGCATCAACTTCTGTCTCTGTCTTTTGCTTTCACTTTGTCTAATGCAGAGTTTAAAAAATGCTCTTTTCCTTCATTGGGTGCTCTCAAATAGTTTAATTGCTTGAGTATGTTAGAAGCAATAACCAGACAAAAAAGCAAAATAACCTTGGTATGTTGTATTGTCAAATCACATCACCACCACCCCGCACCCCCCCAAATTAAAAACTATCACAGCACAAAAATGTAATTACATTTTCTTATTTTATTTGTGTCTCCACCCAGGGTGTAAACACACACCGAGGCATTCATTCATCTCTACAAATCTCTAGCCTCACAATACAATAATTAAATCCAGACTGAAAACTCCAAGCCGAGTGGGTTATTTTGGGAAATCTCCAAGAGTTTGTTTCCTAATTCTGTTTCTCATTATATGAATCCATACAAATACTATTAGTTTTATGGTGAAGGACAATGGCTGGAGCAGTTCTTAAGGGCAGTCAAAATAATATGTTCTATAGGTAATGTAATGGAGTTACAATTTTCCAGTTTTATTTTGTACCATGCACATACACCTTTCACTTTCACCTTTTACATAAAACAGAATGTTATGAAACAGGACAAAAATAACTTATGATTGTATGAAAAATAACTGTAAAAAATCACAAAATTACACGTACTAGTAGAGCAAAAGGTGTAACAAATTCTTTTGAATTTTTGCTTTTTTTTTTCATGACATGCAATAGACATTTCTTTAGAGCAAGATATATCAGCCAGATATACAGTATGGCAAGTTAAGATCATATGTATATATGTAAGCATGTATAAATATGTAGATTATTCTGTAAGGTTTAGGAAAAACATAATCCCACTTTCTCTCCTCACCAAAGTGCTTTGTGTAAAAAATATTACACAAGATGCTGCTTTCTGTACAGATGCTGCTTTCTGTGCAGAAGAAAAGGATTTCTTTTTCTTAAATAAAAACTCACTCAGATAATTTTAATTTGTGGTCTTTTTCTTTTGCTTTACCTGCTTCAAGGAAATACATATATATACAAAAAGCCCCAAACCAAGAACAAAATTTCATACAAACAAGGAAAAAGTGCCATTAAAAAAAAAAAATCTGCTATAAAATTACACAGGGAAAACAAAGAATAAACAGTTAAAATGTAATTTTTATACTCATTCACACCTTTTCAAGAAAAGCTGAAAACAATATACAGTGTGACAGATGGCTTTAGCACTGCAATTCCTCAGCATCTGGTAGTAGTAAACCACAATGCCTGTATTTTTGTGTGTACACACACACAGAAAGGGAGACCCAAATACACATGTGCACTCTCACACACTTCCACTTGTGCACTTTGAAACAGTATTTTAAACTCCAGTGTAGAACCGTCTCTAATGCAGATATAAACAGGTCACTGAGTCAGGAAACAGTTGAATTGTATAAAAGAACAGTTGCAGATAATTTCTTTTGAATATTGTTTAATGTCCATAGTCTAAAATAAATTTATCTCTTAGATATGAATCCCTTTAGAAAGTTAACAACATGGCAAGTAGAATAACAACAAAAAACTCACTGAGGCACAAGTATTTGCAAATAACCCACAGATAACCCACAGCATTGTACTTTCTTAGGCACCATTTTTGATTGTGACAAACAGGATCCCCTATTTAAATATCCAACATACATGAAATACAATGGGGCTTTTTATACAATTGCCCTCAGTGATTAAATTGATGCCTTGAATTCCAACTCCAAAGAGAATAATGAAAATATAGTGAAGAATCCTCTTTGTCTCTGAATGAGAAGTAAACAAAGGCATACCTTTTTACAGACTGGTAGCCCACAATCATATGCTTGATTTGACTGTTCTCTAGGGCCTTCTTTTTAGGATTAAGGCCCATGGAAGGCTGTAAATATATATATTTTATGTATGTGAAAGAAGGGATTAATGACTTGCAAAAGTTTCCTTTTTGAAATGTAACTGATGAACCCCCAAGTTAAAAATGCCCTTTTTGAATTCTGTACTCCCACCTTCCCTTTGGTCAGCATGTTTCAAAATCTATAATCCCCCAACTCTACAGAAAGTTGTACATTCAGATACTAGAAAAAAATTTTTTTCAAAATGTATAAAAGTTTAAAAGCGGTACAGATTGGAAGACAGCAACAGTATTTCAGTTTTGTAAACAGCAATGGACAAATTCTGGACAATCATGTGGTTAGAAGAATTTTGAAGGATTTATATATATGAAAGCATATGTAGATGTCTATGTACACATATATATCCACAGGTAGTCTGATCCTGCCCGTGCTGACTTTGGTGGAACAAAACACAATTCCACACATTTGAAAGTGAAGTAGTTCAGTGTGACTAATTGTTCCTACTGAACCAAGTTACACTTGTGCAGTGACCACAGAATGGGCTTTAAGATAGTACAAAATTAAAGCTTTATTAAAAAGCAAAACTTCTGGAAAATGCACATTATGCAGAAGGACTGTCTTTTTGATTTATAGCTGTGATGGAGGCCTGGTGTCATTTAACCCCATGCAAATCACACGTGGCAACATCTGCACCTCCTAGTGCAAGCTGGAGCAGAGGGACACATTCTCTTGTGATGTGAGAGGCAGGATATATGGGGGAAGAACTTAGCACAGAATTAGCTGTATTTTAGTCACTTTACTTCTTGTTTTACTTCATTTATTGCATGGTTTATCCACATATTCTGTGTATCGGACGAAAATCTCTCCCTTAAATATTTAAGCACATGACTGCACATAATATATACTTCATGAATACAAACCTCAAAAGATTGCCAGTGTTCACAAACATCTGGACATAAATTCACCACATAACTGCAGATTAAATTGTGAATCTGTGCCAAATCAGACTGAAAAGTCCTCACATATTTGCCAGAAAAAACCCAAAACTTTGTATAAACCTTTTTTTTTAATGTTTATCTTTTTAGAAGAGTGATTTCAGAAGCATTGTTATGGCCCAGCCTGCAAGTATGAGTTTTCTGTCCTTACTCTTTCAGGTCATGAGAACATTAAGATGTACACAAACAGTAAGAAGTCCACAAAATGGATGAACAGGAATTAAAACCTAAAAACTCAGTCTTACTAATGTAAGAGTTGTTCTCAAGGTATACAGGACCACAGTGATGAAGTATCCACTGCAAAATACTGGTTTTAACTCATAACCTTGTATGTTTTATGAAGGACAACCTAAATTTTGCTTGCATTCTGGACTAAATTTGAGGACCTTGAGCCTGACATTGATCAGAAAAATCAAAACCATGAAATCAGTCCAGTTTTCTCTCTCTAAGTAACCAAAGGAAACGTAATACATTCAAGAGTAGTGCTTCTTTCTGGAAATGTGTTATGGAAAAAGATTAGGACGACCAAAATTTAATTGAATCAGTACAGATAACTTTTTTAAAAAAAAACAAAACGTGGAATTTAAGGAAGAGTCTTTCCTACAAAGTATTTTAAACCTTCCTGCAGAAGACTACAGCACATACAGCAACAATGCTCTACAATAATCTAATTAAAATGCAACTGGAAGTTAAAATGCATTTATGCTTTATCTGGCAGATGTGCTAAATAGGGACAAAGTCCACGTAACTTCTTGTGTACTTAAACCTTCTTATTAATGCTTAAAGGGTCAGAATGAATATTGGGAAAACAGTAATAGCCATACTGTATGGCTTAAAATAAAGAGGGAAGGAAAGGACACCTAACCTGAGGCCTGTAAGAAATCCTCTACCAACAACCTTTGATCCAAAAGGAAGCCAGACCAATGCCTCCAATAGGTAGTGCCAACATAATATGTCTAATTTCTCTTCCTTTTGGATACTGGTGTGTGTTAAACTTTGGAACTATCACATGCAGATAGGTTGTGCAAAAACTGTATGCCTTTGAAATGTTTGTAGTATGCTCTGGTTTTGCTTATTTTTGCTTATTTGCTTATTTTCCTTTTTTGAAAAAGGAATTTTCTAAAGCTGTGTTCCTCTGGAAATGCACTCATTCAGCTTGAAAGGATTACAGCCAACAGCCAGTTTTATTATTTGGTCTCTGAATTCCCTTTGAGAAATTAAAAGAAGAAATAATTTTTAAAGTATAGTTGCTGTATGACAGATGAGAAGAAAAGAAACAATTGTTAAGGTTTTGGCAAAGCTTGCTTTCTCCAAACATTCTCCCTCTCAGTTGGCTGCTTGATTAAATGAAGAATGCTTGGTAATTGGTTTTTTTTCCCTCTCCATTATGTATGTATATCTAGTCATATCCCCATACATACATGGCAGTCTCATGGAGAGAAAAAATTTGTAGGGAAACAACAGAAGGGCAAGATGAAACAGAATCAAGTTGTTGGAACCAGATATACATTACTTTAGCCTTCAGTGTATACAGAAGGAAGCTGGCTGGAACAATGATCCACTGCATTTACTTGCAGGAAATTGCTGTCCTCTGGCATGATGCTGCAAGCTGAATCACCAAAGATACCTACAGACCCTGCTGGAAAGTCATACACTGGGAGAAGAAACAAAACAGAAAAAATTACCTCAGTTAATAAGTAGGATAACTATAAAATTAAGTATGTCCTAATCCTTATGCACAGAACTGGAAATGGTTTTAGATCAAATACACAAATAAAATAAATAAGCCAATATGTGTATGAAATTAATCACATAACTTACTGCTTACTAAGGGAGGAATTTTCAGTTCTGTTATAATCAAGTCTGAAGTGGAGCAGATTTCACTGTAACTAACACCTCCCCAATTAGTGGGTGTTAAAATTGTGATCATTTTAAAAATAAACTTCATGCTTGTTTAACAAATTTCAACATATTGAACACAGGATAAAAGACAAAAACCCAAAACTGTAGAATGTATTTGTTGTAAAGTAGACCCTGCCACAGAAATTACTACCTTTTACAATTGTCACTGGTAAGCCCAAGAGTGACTGTTTGCAAACACACTCCCATCTTTTGGATAACGTTTACATATCGTGAGATGCCTCTTTGTTATTACAGGTGCACTGGCTTTGAAATACACTTCTGAAGGACCAAGACATAAAAGGGACTTCAAAGCACAATAAATGTGAAGTGGGTTGATTCATCCTGTGTGAAAGGACAGTAAAAGACCTGGGCATTAATCGAGTGCTGAGATTAGGCTCACTGTCTTGTACTGATCCTTTGCACAGAGATCCTTCATCCCTCCAGAGCAGCAGGCAAGCCCCTTAGGTACTTTCCATCTAGGCACAGACTAAGTTAAGTGCACACTTAGATGAGTGTGCATCCAGGCAGTTTTTGTCACGGAAACGTGAATAAATGAAATTCCAGACTGATAAAAACCAAACATGCCCCAAGCAAAATCAGAAGTTTGAATCATCTCAGGTCCCTGCCACAGTATGTGCAGTGGAGTGGCTGCACAAATATCACAGAGGGCTCAATGGACTGTATTTCAACTCAAATACACAAGCCAGAGACTGTCTAAGCCCCACAGGCTAGAACCTTGAGAAGCCTGTAACAGAGTGTAGACTGCACACAGGCCAGTTGTCACTGTCACCTGGTGACTGCTGGCCTCCCAACACCAACCACTCCATGAAGGTCTGAAAGCCATCTCCTCTTTGTTGTGACACATCCCACTCAAATACTCAGTTCATGCACATCTGCCACAGTTCACAACTGTACACAATCATACATGGAGTCACCAGCTGTTATTTACCTTTGATACCAGAATGATCTGAAAAACTTCGATGGAAAATGCCAAGCCCGGCCTGGCCCGCCGATGTGAGAGCTGAGCAGTCAACAGAAGGAACCATATTGCAAGAAACACTGTCTTGTATGTTCTTCTGAGTGTCAGCATAATGTGGAGGGCAGAAAGTCTGAAGCTGCCCATAAAAACCTAGAATGAGAAGGCGGCTGTCAGTAAAAGACCTGGACAGAGATACAAAGGATATTACGTGGAACCATGGCCATGAGAATGATAAAAACCTCAACTGCCCTACCACCAGGTCTTCAATAATTTAAAGAAATAAAGCAGTATTGATATGATGCTGCCAAAACTTCCTCAAGTTGATGCTAACTTCAAACACAATCTGTTACATGGACATCCTGATTCCACCATGTCCTCTGCGAGGCACTGAGTGGCTAGAAGCTGAAATTTTCCAGATTTTTCCCTGTACTGTGCAATCCTGTGTCTGAACTGGTACTCTTCAGAGTAACACTGTGCATCGGCCTGAAAAATCTAAGAAAATGCTGAATTCAAAATAAAAGAAGATTACCCAAGTAAAGTGTGAATAAAATCCAAGTGTCTATCACTGATGCCAAGACAGCTGGCTGACAGTCATGCATAGAGACTGTGGGCAAATTTTTTTTTTTATGATTTAGAAAAGTAATGTAACTTTCCTAGATACAAATTCGTTTCACAATTCAGTGTCAATTACCCATCCTTAAAAACAGACAGTCATAAACAAGAAATAAGCATATGTAGTTCTCGTCCCCTCAGTTACTTAGCACTACTCTAAATGTCTTTGTGTGCACCTGCAAGTGCAGAGGTCTTAGAACTGAAGCCCAACATAACACAGCAAAATCTCCTAACTTGGTGTCTTTATTCACACAGCATCATGCCCAAGATCATCTACAATGCAGCTGAATACAGGATAATGTGAAACCATATCCAATTCAGGCAGTAGATCCTGACCATACTTGAGATATTTGTTAGGGAACTAACTCTACCATCAGTTCTCTGTGTTTTCATGCAGCACTGGAAAAACTAAAATAAAAAAGGCAAACAGGTTGGCTAATAAAGTTCCAGCAACTGAGCATTTCAGCTGCAATTCTGGATTGCATAAGTTTGTCTCTTATTAAACTGTTTGAAACATGCACAAATTTACATCAGCTGTGTTTCTTTGCATCAGTACACTACAGCCAAGATTCATGATGTCAAGGTACAGGACAAACAGCTTTCTGGAGTGATGGCATTACTTCCTTAGGAAAGTGAAATATTTCTGAATATGATAAAAGAGCTGTAAGCTATAAGAATTGCTTCTAAGAGCAAGAAGTTCTTGTATTTTATCACATAAAGGGCCTTGTCCTGAGAGATGCTGAACATCTAAAAAGCCCTGCTCAAATTCACACATGCAGTTTTGGTCCACACACATTTGTAAGAGTGTCCTTATCCTATTGAACTGTTGTGAACAAAGATTTCATTATAGATATATAATTAATTAGTGCCACAATTATAATTTCCATATGGTAGGAAGTTTCTGATGGGCATCTTTCTCCTCCTCAGTCATCTTTCTGACTGTCACAAGAAAGAGAGAATATTTTCTCAAGAAAATCATTTCATCCAGAAATATATGCCGTGTGTGAATAGCCTTTGCTGCTATGGCATGTAAAAATTCCAGCTGTCTTTTGTCTGCAATACCTCAAAATAGTGTTTCTTTGTGGTATATTTCTGCATATCCACTAGGCAAATTACACAAACACCAAGTAACCATGTGGTATCATCTGGCTGTGCAGAACAAAAGGAAAAGAAAGAGTAAGAGAGAGATCCAAGTCACATACTGTACTAACAGACTGATTTGCAAATGTGAAAAAAATAGAAATGTTTCTGTTTATTAAAATCTTATTATTTGTAATATAATAACACCTAAAGATAGGTGTTACTAGTAGACTGTCAGTATAGAGGCACTAATATAGCTAACTCTTATCAGCTAACAGGTTTTTTTAAGAAATAACAACTATTTCTTTTCTTTAAATGAATACTTTGCATTTTTTAAAAAATTTCTTCCATGACTCAGACAGCCCTGGTCATCAGCTTAACTCACAAATACATGTGAGCAGAGTTACAGACACAATTTTAAAGGACAACCAGATTTCTAGTGCAAAAATGTTCACAGGATCAGACGGATCCTAAAGCAAGTCAGCTTTGCCCATGCCCAAAGAAGTTTTACCTTACTCTATACTACAAGCACAATAAATTTTCTCACTGTGAAGAGGGAACTTTTGCTGCTCTTTCCTTTCATACCTAGCAGGTCTCTTCTGGCTTGTCTCAGAGCAAGCAATACCTTATTCTTGCAGCTGCTTGTGCACTGTAGGTGCCTGTGTCTTCACACACCTCTCCTGAGAGTAGTTTTCCATGGTTGAAAAGAATCACCAGTACAATACAGGTGCTGGGCCCATTGTTGCAGATTTCCAGCACCTGCACTGTCTTCTGTCTACAAACACACTGGCAGACAACAGCATCTAGCTGGGAAGTTGTCATTCCAGTCTCCAGGTCAGGATAGTTTCAGATTTACAGAATAGTAACACAGTAAAAGATACCAGAAGCTAATGAAAGCAAAAGAAGAGCTTCACTTCTACAGCTCTGTGAGGCATCTTCACTTCCAAACATTCCATGCAGCAAAGGATACCGTTAATTTCACAAGAGCAAGAAAAGGGAATATTTAGTCAATTATGTAATACCAACTGAGGCAGTAAGAAAGCCTTCTCTGACCTTACTGTGTACATTGAAAATCACTCAGAACATACAATGAGACTGAACTGTAGACAATGTTCTCCCAAGAAAAAGACATTTCACAATACAAGTAGCTATTAGATACAAGAAGACTGTCTTGGCTCTCATACATATTTCATTCTAAAGGATATTAATCTGAGATCACCATGATCTTTTAAGATGTTCAGGCTTTCAAAAACTGTCTCTGTTTAGAACTTGTTTTCTTCAAAAAGCTTTTGAGCAATGAAACTCTTTCTTCCATGATAAAGCCAGTTTAAATGGAAACTGACACGTTTTAAGACTACATACTGAGGCAAATTGTCACCATTGTCTAGCAGCAGATTGAGCTGAAGTGGCTATAGTTACAGCATTTTAAATCTTAAAAAGGCAGGTTATGAACTGCAGGGGATAGAAATTAACAGAACTTCCCACAGCTACTTCGTGTATACATAATAGTATGGTGTGGAGATAACTCCATGGTGTTTTGCTGCATTGTAAAGAACTGTAACTTCAAGGAAGACAACAATCTTTGTATTGGAACTGGGAAAACATGAACTCTTGAAACATCTGCTTTTGAGAGAGAGAGAGAGAGTTTAGGTAAGCCTTTAAGCCACACAGGACAATGCTTTCAGTGTAGCATACAGGATGAGACAGCTGTGCTTAAGCTGGAGGGAGTACATTCTGACAAAATACCTTGTACAGTGACATTAGGTTACTTGATCTTTGAAAAAATCCCATTTAATACCCACATTGTGGGTGTTGAATTGCACCATATTATATCTTTCAATACTAAAAATAATAATTAAAAGTTTAGTGTACATTGTCTTGACACCAGTTTTAAGTACAAAGATCTTTAGAACTTGAACTTTGAGTTGTTGTCTCAACAATGTTATTTGAGTGTGCATATAATTCCTGTCAGCAGTGTCTTTTTTCAACACAAGCTTTCCTAAGAGAGTGAGGCAGACACAGTAATGCTAACGTGGGACTAAGTATGGTGCAGGTTTAAGGTACAAGCCCTTGAAAATCAACCATTCTTTGATCTCAGAAGATAGTATTAAACTGTAACTTAAATTTGGACATGTAATAGGCCTTCAATTCAAATGTGACATTCACTCAGATGAGGATGTCTACTGGGCCTTCTTCTTGTAAAGAATGATGACCCACATCTTTTGTCCTTTTAAATCCCCTTTGGACTGTAGGAAGGGGAGATGAGAACACAGTAGAATTGTTCTGGCCTGCCCTGAAGAGAAGATGCCCAAGGAGACATGAAGGTTGCTGCACAAGCTGGTGCAAATGCTGTGTGGAGCAACAATTAATCCAGGATGATCTGTGAACCCCTGAGAGGCAGGATTCTCTGGAAAGTCTTCTACTTTGGAGCAACTGGTAGTGCTCCCAGCTTCTAGGATTTCTAAAATTCCTATGACCATGGCCTCCATGAGAGGAAGTGTTAAAGCCATCTGTATAATTGAAAGACAATTTTTGCTCCCCACAGGAAGACAGGCCTTAATGTCTCAATGCCTTTCCAGAAGATGAGTTCTTGCCAAATGTTCAGCAAAAAAGGGAATCAAGTAAAGTGTTTTCTACTGTGGAAACAGAAGGACTAACCTGATCCCTTCAAGCCTTGCACTAGGAATTTACTGGACCTGTTCTGGCATGTTTTTGTGCATGCCATATGACAATGAACTGTATAGTGAGAAATTTCACCCTGTACTCTGTTGGCCATACATTACTACTGAAAGTTCTATCAGAGAATCTAGAAAACCAACAATAACTGCTTAAGTCCACCAGGAAATTTCACATTCTTCTAGTACTGATCAGTGATGTAATGAGTTACTGCTTTGTGGAGAAAACCACCTCTCTCAGATCCTACTTCTCTGTGGCCAGTAGAATATGAAGAATATAACAGGATTGGCACTTTCCTTTCTCTCCTTCACATTTATGAACTCAAGGAGAGAGGCCTGTTTCCTCTCTTTGCCTAGAGAGACTGCTTACATCAGTGGAAGAAAATAAAAGAAGCCTTGTGTTGTGCTTTGACACTGGTCTAATGCCAGGCACCCACGAGAGTTGCTCACTCACCCTCCCCTGCTACTGCTAGGCACCAGATGGAAAAAGGGAAAAAAGGGTTCATGAATGAGATAAGGGCCAGGAGAAAACACTTCAAGGGCAAAACAGGCTCAACTTAAGGTTGCAAAGTGAAATTTATTACTAACAGAATCAGAGGAGGATAATGAGAAGTAAAATAAGCCCTTAAAACACTCTTCCCCCCCCGCCCCTCCCAGCTCCTCCCTCTTTCTCAGTGCAGGGAGACAGGGCAGGGGAGTTTTGGTCAGTTCAGCACCTGAGGTTTTCTTCCACTGCTCTGGGAGAGGAGTCCTTCCCCTCTGAGACTGTGGGGCAACTCCCATGGGAGACAGTTCTCTGTGAACTTCCCTGGTGTGGGTCCACTCTCACAAGCAGCAGCCCTCCCAAAACTGCTGCAGCCCGAGTCCCTCCCATGGGCACACAGCCCTCCCAAAACTGCTGCAGTGTGGGTCACTCTTCCACGGGGTGCAGTGCTCCAAGGACAGGCTGCTCCAACCTGGGAGCAAAGGCCTTGTCTCTGATCCAGGTCTCCCACAGGATCACAGCCTCCTCCAGGCTCTCCCACTCTGGTGTGGGCACCTCCCCCAGGGGCTGTGGGTGGATCTCTGCATCCCCTGTGGATCCCCAGGGGCTGTGGGTGGATCTCTGCATCCCCCGTGGATCCCCACAGGCTGTGGGTGGATCTCTGCATCCCCCGTGGATCCCCAGGGGCTGTGGGTGGATCTCTGCATCCCCCATGGATCCCCAGGGGCTGTGGGTGGATCTCTGCATCCCCCATGGATCTCCAGGGGCTGTGGGTGGATCTCTGCATCCCCATGGATCCCCAGGGGCTGTGGGTGGATCTCTGCATCCCCCATGGATCCCCAGGGGCTGTGGGTGGATCTCTGCATCCCCCGTGGATCCCCAGGGGCTGTGGGTGGATCTCTGCATCCCTGTGGATCCCCACAGGCTGTGGGTGGATCTCTGCATCCCCATGGATCCCCAGGGGCTGTGGGTGGATCTCTGCATCCCCCGTGGATCCCCAGGGGCTGTGGGTGGATCTCTGCATCCCCTGTGGATCCCCAGGGGCTGTGGGTGGATCCCTGCATCCCCATGGATCCCCAGGGGCTGTGGGTGGATCTCTGCATCCCTGTGGATCCCCAGGGGCTGTGGGTGGATCTCTGCATCCCCATGGATCCCCAGGGGCTGTGGGTGGATCCCTGCATCCCCATGGATCCCCAGGGGCTGTGGGTGGATCTCTGCATCCCTGTGGATCCCCAGGGGCTGTGGGTGGATCTCTGCATCCCCTGTGGATCCCCAGGGGCTGTGGGTGGATCTCTGCATCCCCCATGGATCCCCAGGGGCTGTGGGTGGATCTCTGCATCCCCCGTGGATCCCCAGGGGCTGTGGGTGGATCTCTGCATCCCCTGTGGATCCCCAGGGGCTGTGGGTGGATCTCTGCCTCCCCTGTGGATCCCCATGGGCTGCAGGGGCACAGCTGCTTCACCACAGTCTCACCACAGCCTGCAGGGGAATCTTGGCTCTGGGGCCTGGAGCAGCTCCTGCTCCTCCTTCTGCACTGGCCTTGGTGTCTCCATGTTGTTTCCCTCACATGTTCTCACCTCCTCATCTTCTCTGGGTAGGAAAAAAATGTGTGTCTGCTTTGTTATGAACTTACTCTTAAATATGTCATCACCAGATGAGGCATTACCATCATCTCTCACTGGCCCAGTTTTGGCCAGCAGCATGTCCATCTTCAGAGCCACCAGAGTTTGGCTCTGCTGGACGTGGTGAGAAGCTTCCAGCAGCTTCTGACAGGAGCCACCTTTGTGGATCCCCTGCTACCAAAAACCAGGCTGTGCAAAACCAGGACACCTTGCTCTTCCCAGGATGTTTCCTATGATACAATGGTAATTCTCAGGCAGCCTGATCAATCAGCAGAATCCCAAGACCTTTAGAAGTCCAGTCTGCTGTGCAACTTGTGTCTATAAATATGGCAAACCACATATTTAAACACTTGAGAGGAAACAACAATCCTGCTGTCAACACAGTCCTGAAATGTTAAAGTAATTAGCATTCAGTCTCCATACCAGCCAGGAAAAACAAGCAAACAAAACAACCCACGAGTTGCTAATTTTCTTCTTGGCTACAGAAGAAATATACAGGATTGAGGAGAAAGAGAGGTCTTGTAGAAGCTGATTACACAGCAGAAGTGGGAACACAGCTGCAAGAGTCTTCGTGCTTACAGAAGAAGAGTTCACACAGAATCACTGAATCACTGGGTAGAAAGAGACCTCCAAGATCATCAAGTCCAACTCAGCCCTAACACCTCAGCTAAACCATGGCATTGAGTGCCACATCCAGTGTTTCTTTAAACACATCCAGGGATGGTGACTCCATCACCTCCCTGGGCAGATCATTCCAGTACCTTATCACCCTTTCTTTAAAAAACGTTTTCCTAATATCCAACCTGTGTTTCCTGTGATGCAGCTTAAGACTGTGTCCTGTTGTTCTGTCAGTTGCTGCCTGGAGAGAGACCAACCCCCACCTGACCACAGCCACCTTTCAGGAGGTTGTGGAGAGTGATAAGGTCACCTCTGAGTCTCCTTTTCTCCAGGCTAAACACCCCCAGCTACCTCAGTTGTTCCTCACAGGGTTTGTGCTCCAAGCCCCTCACCAGCCTCGCTGCCTCCTCTGGATGTGCTCAAGCATCTCAGTGTCCTTCCTGAACTGAGGGGCCCAAAACTGGACACAGCACTCAATGTCCTTCCTGAACTGAGGGGCCAGAGCTGGACACAGCACTCAATGTCCATCCTGAACTGAGGGGCCAGAGCTGGACACAGCACTCAATGTCCTTCCTGAACTGAGGGGCCAGAGCTGGACACAGCACTCAATGTCCATCCTGAACTGAGGGGCCAGAGCTGGACACTGCACTCAATGTCCATCCTGAACTGAGGGCCCAGAGCTGGACACAGCACTCAATGTCCATCCTGAACTGAGGGGCCAGAGCTGGACACAGCACTCAATGTCCTTCCTGAACTGAGGGGCCCAGAGCTGGACACTGCACTCAATGTCCATCCTGAACTGAGGGGCCAGAGCTGGACACAGCACTCAATGTCCTTCCTGAACTGAGGAGCCAGAGCTGGACACAGCACTCCAGGTGTGGCCACCCCAGTGCCCAGTACAGGGGCAGAATGACCTCCTTGCTCCTGCTGGCCACACCATTCCTGATCCAGGCCAGGAGCCCTTGGCCTTCTTGGCCCCCAGGGCACACTGCTGGCTCATGTTCAGCTGCTGTCACCAGCACCCCCAGGTCCCTTTCTGCCTGGGCACTGTCCAGCCACACCATCCCCAGCCTGTAGTGCTGCAGGGGGTTACTGTGGCCAAAATGCAGGACTCAGCACCTGTACTTATTAAATGTCATCCTATTGGACTCTGCCCATCCATCCAACCATTCCAGATCTCTCTGCAGAGCCCTCCTCCCTTCCAACAGAACACACACTCCCAGCTCAGTGTCATCTGCAGATTTACTAATGAAAGCCTCAATCCCCTCATCCATGTCATCAGTAAGAATATTGAACAGAGCTGGCCCAGCACAGACCCCTGAGGGACACCACTGGTGACTGTCCCCAGCTGGATGCAGCACCACCACCACCACTCTCTGGGCCTGGCCATGCAGCCAGTTCTGAACCCAGCAGAGAGTGCTCCTGTCCAAGCCCTGGGCTGCCAGCTCTTCCAGAACTGCTCCATTTCCCCACAATTGTAAGGGACAAAAATATCTTACCTCTTGAAAACCTGGTTAACATTTACATGCTAAATCAGGAGGGATTAGAAATGTCACATCAGAAAATTAAAAGCCATCACAGAATTTTTTTCCCTTCTGTTTCAGGAACAGCACTGAAAATCAGTCTGGAGAGAAACAAGTAACTCCATATCAGGGTGAGTAACAACTAGCTAAGGTAAGAATTTTAAGGAAGTCTGAAGGCACAGTTCTGAAGGCTACCTCCCAGGGTCTTTCAATGAAAAGTTACCTTCAAAATATCAGTGCCAGTCCCTGAAGTGCTCAATTTGAAGATAAGCAATAGCAACAAACAACTAACATCAGTGATGAAGATTCTTCCTTCTTACCCTGGATGTGAAGGGCATTTGGCTGCAAAGAAGGGCTTTCTGCTGGCTGGTATGTCTTCAGAGGCACCCCTGCGAGCTGTGGAAGCTGAGGAGGTTGTGGAGTCTGTCTCTGCATAATGGGATGTTGAATGGACATTCTCTGGGGGCTGATGTGATGAGGAGAAGGAGCTGGAGCAACAAACCTAGAAGTTCAAAAGCAAAAAATTGTAAAATCTCCAATACGTAAGAGCTAAAGATTGTTTTTACTTTATTCAGATCACTTTAGTTATTTGCATAGATACAGACTTCCAAAATAACAGTGTGCAGCCCAAATAGAGATTACCTATTTTTAAGTGGTGACATATCATTAGACTTGACATCTGGGGAAATAGCAGGCTGGATTGCCCCTTAGCATGGAAAACTGCTGGTAACCCACTCCTTCTGTACATGTGTCTAAGTCATAATTGGAGGAAATGCCTCAAGGGGACCTGATTTTGGAGGCAGTGCCAGCTGTTTATTGTAATGCTTTTTATCAACTTTATTTATCAGTAAATAGCTGCTCTTCCTCACTGATATTGAGAGATCAGATCAGGTCATTGCTCACTGAGGTGTTAGGCATTATGTTCAGGCCCAGGTTTCAGGCTCTAGAAATCTTCATATGTGACATAGAATTATTTGAAAATAAACCATCTGATGCCAATATAATGCAGGTAAGGGCAACTGTTAAATTGCTTTCCAGAATCTGACCACATCAAAATGTTGATCTGGACTCAAAACTATAAACTTACAAGCCTGGCAGAGGGGAGAATGCTTGAGAACAAACCTGGTGGTGCAGCTGCCACAGGGGTTCATCACCTCAGTGGTATGTTCTATTCTGCTCTGTCACTCCAGCACAACAAGGATACACACTAAATTTTGAAGATTTTACACAAGAGTTTTATGGAATTAATATTAATATTAATATTAATATTTATTTATTTATTATGGAAGTTTTTATTGATTTTTTTTCTTCATTTCCTTAAAACTGCACACATTGAAGTGTATTACAGATAGGTCATGTGATCCTTTTTGCAGACTAGCTAGGATTTTAGGAGCTTCTGTCTGTGCCCCAAACCACCCAATAGACTGATGGGATCTGGCTAGTTAATGAAAGCTCAGGAATGGCTCTGGGCAACCTTTTCATCAGTGAGAGGAGAGCTGGAAACATTCCCAAACACCAAAAAAGAACCATGATATTTCTGCAAGAGGGTGAATGGAAAGTGACATGGTTAATCCTGCTGCAGATCAGCCTGTCCCTCCACCACTAAAAATCAGCTGCAACTCTGCTGAGGAGGAATACTCTGTGTGCTCAGTGACTGCTAGGAGGGATCAGTGCCTGCAGTGAACACAGTCTGATGGTGTTCTAAAGTATGGAACTGGTCCCTGCTGTCCTGAGACTGGACCTCAATATACTAGATGATCTTTTATTTTTTAACCCAATAAAAAAGCATGTTTTTCCTGAAGTGTAAGGAAGTTTTTACCACACCCTGAATACAACAGAAGCTGCAGCTCCAGTAACAGCTCTACAGAACACCTCTGGGCAGGGGCATTGTACAGGTTATAACTGTATTTAAATCCCAGTCACTTGAGATCTTTTATGCTGCAGCTAAGAATCTGTATCTGCCACATGTTATCTCTGTGATTTTGACTTCATTTGAAAGGTATTTCCTACATTTCTGGTGAACCATAATCTCCATCTGGAGTGTGACAAGTATGAAGATGAAATCTGGATGATGTACTGCCTCTTCAGTTGTCTGTGAGAAGCACATTTCTAAGCCTATTAGGCAGGGTTTGGATGGTCCTGGTGCTGATGTGATATTAATTTCATAAACATGTATTACTTCAGAAATGCTACATGGATGGAGGAAATAAAGATGTTACTACTGAACCATTGAGTCTTTAATGTGTCAAATATTTCATTGCTCCAGATAACTGATGCAGCGTAGACTGAAAGACAAACCAGGGAGGAAGAGAACAAAGCACACGCATATTTCACAATAATACTAGAGAACAATTTTTTTTAGAAAGAGAAATCAGTAGTTATATTGTGATAAAAATATCAGAGGTTTTTAAAAAGTGCTATAGCTACCTGGTTATATGTCTCCTGAGTAATAACTGGGGTTAGTTTTTTGTACAGGAGTCACATAGAAAGAAATTTATCTCCTGCAAGAGATTGAGAGCCAAGCACAGTCTTTAAATACTACTATTATTTTAAAAATCATGGGATATCATCCTTTGTGTTTTCAGGATTAACTTGTGAAAATTAATTTCTGAAAAATTATTTTAACCTGCAGCCACTAACAGGAAAAATCCTTTTCAAAACTCAAAGTGGAAAGCAGAGTTTTACAGATTTACCTTTGATTTAACATCCAAAAAGCTTTCTCCTAATAATAATGCATTATATTTTACAGCCAGTCAGGAGTCCTTTTTAGTAGACATAAGTGGTCTTTATAATTATTTATAAATCAACCTGGCTTACCCATATCCACGACTATAGTTATCTACCTTTTCTTTCCTTCTGCTTAACAAAGAGAAACTTGTACTTGTCGCAGCCCAGATTTGTCTCTGAACAAATCTCATTATATTCCTGGGAGAACAGCTAATTTAATTTTGCTCCTGAAACACTCAGGACCAGCTTGTAACCACTTGGAAACTGCAATCAAGAGCTATAGTCAAGCCCAGCTGTCAGTTCAATCAGGAACCAGCCAGAGTTGCAAAAAGTCACCCTTTCCTGTGCCTGATAGGTGTAAAAACTGAGCAGGAGTGTTCTGCAGCCATTAAGAAAATTTTTTCTTTTCCAATTTTAGCTGTGTCTTCCTGGAGAATGACTAAATTTGGTAGTAAGCAAGATGGATGACAAAGTTACCAAAGCTTACCTGTTTTGATGAGATTAGTTAAAATGCCACTTACAAAGGGGGTTTGTTAATGACCAGGACAGCGTCATGACCCCATGAAAAAAGAGGTTTTACTCTAGCATTTGTTTACTGGTGCTGGCCCAGCCAACGGTCACCACAACTACATGCACAGCCTAAGAAATATGTGGAAAAGGAAGGGAAGAGGAAATCTAAGAGTCATAATATACAGTATAGGTGGTGTATTTATACAATACTTTCATTTAGTTTATTTTATCATGGTTGGCCACCTACAAAGAAATCCTTGGTGCAGTGGAGAAACAACCTCTTAGATTGTCTTTGTAGCAAGAACATATATAAGATATTTCTCCACCTAGAAACCCAAGTGCTTTGCAACTCCTCAATTTATTTCACTGCAACCAAGTATATTTTTAAAATATATTGAAAGAAAAGAAACTGCACCTGCATATAAGAGACATAATTTACCTACCATTAATCCATGCTACACTATGGCACAATATGCCACTAACATTAAATATTTGAGACAGGAACTATGTAACTATGTTGGATGTAGTTCTGCCTTCATTCTTATTTTTTTCCCTCAACTTTGCACTGTAAATTAAAGCATATGTCACCATTCAGAAAAAATGAATCCTTATGGTTGCTATAGATGTGTTTCTGAAGTGGAAACTGAACATTAAAGCTGAAAAACTTAGTGTGTTTTTTTTTTTTTTTCAGAGGCTGTAGTTTTCTTTGAACAACTTGTAAACAGAATTTATTGGGTTGTTGCTCTGTTAACTGGCTGAGTCCTTTTTACTGGGCTCCAGCAGTTTGGGAACATATCCAGGTATTATGCAGCTCACAGAGTAAGGTGATCACACTTCCATCTCCCTGAGCTGCAGGTTTGGCTGGACAGAGGAACTACAAGCTCCCTGTAGCAGGTTGCTGTCTCCAACAAGTGTCCTGTACAGTGCTGAGGTTTCTATGATCATTCCTTCTTGAATGCATTTTTATTTCTAGGAAACTCCAGAAAAGCTGGGATGATGTCTCCATTCTCTGCTCTGTCACTTTTCTGTGAGCTCACATTTTGGGTGGCCCCAGGCTTTATGCTGTGTGTTAGTGTCTTTACAGATCCTCAGTCCACTGCCAGTGAAGGAAGCATTCTGTTGTAACACAGCATTGTGAAACCCAGCATATTGTGAGTTAGTCTGGCTATCTATCAGTGACAATCAAATAAACACAGTTAATTAAAGCACACCTTTTGCCAAGAACAAATTTGAAAAAATAAGATGTTTTCCCCAAAGTCATGAGTATGTTCATTTGACCAAAATAACAAAAGCCTAATCTTTTACCTACCTATGATGCATGTTTCTCTCCAATGATTTCTCTGCTAAAAGATTTATGTGGGTTTTTTGTTCTTTTATTTGTTTTTTTTTTTTTATGCAATGCAATCTTCTTGCATAACAGAAATATTTTGGACAAGAAAACCAAAATATAAAAGAAGAGATGGCTGGAAGAAAGAACAACCCCTCTGACCAGTACCTCATCTTCTCTTTGGTGAGAAGATGAAAGGAGAATTTAAGTGGAATTTAAAGTGGAATTTAAGGAAGGAAGCTGTGAGCAGGCACCTTAATATACAGGCTCCCTGGAGGCAGACTATGTAACTTTTTACAAAATCTCTCACTATTTTCTGTGCCTATATTGTATCAGAGAACTAAGTTTCTTGCAAACGTGGAAAAAAGGGAAAAAAATACCTTTGAAAAAAAAAAAAAAAAGGAAGTGTGAGAAAAATTCCAAACTTCGTTAGGTTTGCCCTGAAAAGAGGTTGTAGCCAGGTGGGATTCAGTCTCTACTCCCAAATAACAAGCAACAGCACGAGAAGGAAACATCCTCAGGTTGTGCCAGAGAAGGTTTAGATTGAAAAATAGGAAAAAATTTCTTCACAGAAAGGGTGGGCAGGCATTGGACCACACTACCAGTGGGGTCACCATCCCTGAAGGTATTAAAAGATGTGGCTGTGTGGCACATGGGTACATGGTTTAATGGTGTGGCACTGTTAGGGTAACAGTTGGACTTGATGGTCTTAAGGGTCTTTTCCAGCCTAAATGATTCTAGGATTCTGTGACTCTGTGGCTCAGGTTCAGGGTTAGCCTTACTGACACCTCTGACTCAGGCATTTGTCATTTTTATGTGTCGTTTGCCCACTAGAAAGAAAATGTGACTGACAGGCGATCCTCTGAAGTGTCCCACACCTGGAAAGAAGTTAATGTATTATTTCAAAACCACACTGTTAGCTAAAGACCCTCTTCAAGGTAGCCCTTTGTGTGCTACATACAAAGGGCTTTGTAACATGTGAATGTTGGGAGTCTTGGCTTCTTGGGTAGAACTATGCAGAGGCTTTTGCTTCTGGAAGTCTGGCTTGGAGCTACTTCAGCTATTTTACAGTGAAACCATAAAGGGAATATAACCACACACTCAAATAAGCAAAAAGGATCACTGTTGCAGAACTTATGACAGCATAATGGTACTGCTAAACTGAATACTCTGGCCTTAAGTCCTTGTCAGCCTCACTCAGTCTCTGGGAATTCCTGTGAAGCTGGGATGCATCATGCTTTAGGGACATAGTGCTGGCTCTGGTTCAGAGGTGGATAAAAAACATCACCTGGAACATCAAGTCCATGAAAAATTTTGTTATTGTCCCACACTGATTAACAGGCTAGTTCTTGCTCATAAGCAAGATGTATATTTGGATAATTCATTACGTAAAGAAAAAATTCAAGAATATTAATTTCAAACATTTAGCACCATCAGGTTTGGGGCACTGAGCCACATGTATTAGCTATGCCATATAAGCCCATAATTTTTGATCTGAGTTTTAATTAGATTGTTCTTTCAGCTTATTTGTATGCTCATGCCTTCTTCTACTAAGGGAGTGAGTAAAGAGGAAGTGCAGTACAAATTCCCTGTTATAGATACATTTTTAGGTACACATTTGGTACCTTCACTGAAAAGCTGCAGCACTTCACATTAGTGGAGCACTCAAAGTTATTATCAAAGAGCTGGGACAGACAAAATGTAAATCTGCACTTTATTATTTATGTTCTCTCCTTTGATAAATGAAGTGGTTTCTTAGATTCAAACTCTCTAACTGCCTTGCACTATGTGTTCTCAGGGTTTTGTGCACATAATGAATGCAATGTAAGATGTGTTCCATGTTTGGCTCAGTTTCTCATATTAATGAGGCTTAATCAAGTCCACACTTTCCCTCACACCACCTTGAAGAGAAAGACACAAAAGAAACCCTCCCATTACTTCTCTATCCCATGGTATCTGGAAATGCAGAGAAAGTGCTTATTTCCTTCTGCTTCTGTCTCTCAAAAACCTGAGTCTGTGTCATAGGCTAGGAAAAGCCTGATTTTGTTCCAATCGGGGTCAGCTTTTTTGATTGACAAGCAATTTATCCATTAGAAGACAAGCTGCGACTTTTGGCAGAATGCTTAAAAAGGCTGGGTGGGGGGAGGAGCGACCTCTTTGTCTTTTAGGGTGGCAGACTAAGGACAGAGAGCCGCTGGGGCCGGCCGGCCTCGGTGCCCCCCCACCCCGGGCGGCCCGCGGCGGGCCGGGCCGGGCCCCGATGCTGCTGGAGCCGGGGCAGGCCGGGCCGGAGCTTTAGGAGCCGCTGTCTAGCAGAGAAGCAGGCAGCATGGAGAAGAGGGAGAGCTCGGACGGAGTGCCCCTTCGCCCTTGCTCTTCTTTTCAAGCCGAAGAAACCAGCGCACGGCTTCTAAACGACTCAGTTTCCCGCCGCAGAGCCACGTGGGCAGCCCGGAGCCCGAAAAGTTTAACCCTTTGTTGCTAGCAGATGGACTTTCCTAAACATCATCTTTCTCCAGAAGAAGAACAAATATAGCAAATAGAAAGACACAGCATGGAGCTACAGTCGGTAAAGGGAGAGTGAAAAGGGCTTTAAGGCAAAAGGACAAGGAGTGGCCTAATTTTGGCTGGACATTTCTGGTAAACTATAGAGACTGAACTAGTTTTTTTTTTTCTGTAACATATAAATGCTTTTGGGGGGATGTAAGGTTCTAGTTAAAAGTGATATGAAGCTTTTTGCTCCTAAAGAAAGAGGAGATTTGTTTTTGGGTCTTGAGATGATTTTGGAAATAGAAGAAGAGAATCTTTGTGTCATACTAGAGGAGGCATCCTTAAACAGTATCCCAATAAGCAAATATGGCCTATGTGCAGTGTTGAGAGAGCTGCTAATGGGTAGGATTTCGCAGTTTGCAGGAGTTCTTTTAAAATCCTCGCAGATGTAGAGCATGGAATGTCTATATAGAACTCAGAGAGACTCCTTTCCTAAAAGAACTGATAAAAGGTTATTTTTAAAATGGTGAAACTGGCTGAGGTTGCAGGTCATGTCTTTTTATGTTGAGTGAAGAAAGGTAAAAAACTTAGAAAGAGAAAGAAAGATGTTTTAGAAGTTTCAGTTGTTGTTGTTTTTTTTCCCTTTTTTTGTTGTTTTTGTGTGTATTAATAAACTATCTTTGTAATTTAAAGATAAGCCTGTTTGCTTTTATATTCTTCCAGTCAAATGAAATATAGAACGTGATAAAACCATCACAGTCTGCTGTCCAACAAGTGGCACAGGCTTGGCCCCCAGCATTATCAAAGAGCCAGGCCAGTTTGGATCAGCCTCAGTCCAACAAGTACAGCCTTCTGCTGTAGCAAGTGCTGGTCAGCTTGTCCTAGCTCTGGAATGACCCAGGGCATGCACAGCATGTCAGGAACCACACAGCACAGCACCACAGAACCACAGAACAGTCTGGGTTGGAAGGGACCTTCAAAGATCATCCAGTCCATCCCTTATTAGCACATGAGGCAACAGATCCTCTCCTTGCACCCCTGAATCCTGCAGTCCTCTCAACAACGAGGTTGAAATGAACAGGATGATTTGCAAAGACACTATCCCTGCCACTTTCTCTGCTGAAGGTTTGTTCACATTTTGACCCTTCTCATCCCACCCATGAAGTGAGGTGACAGCCTACTCTCCAGGCCCCTGGGCAGGTGCACTGTGCCAGATTCAAGATGCAGATTCTGCCTTAGCTCTTCTCTTAAACATTTCCCTTAACTTTTACAGTATGCATTGTAATTAAACCAACACTGCCGTGATACTTCTTTCCTTTTCTGAATTTAAATTGCCATTCATCACACTATCTCAATGAAGACACTGCAACTTTAATCCAAAGCAGCTCCACATATGGGAATCACCACTTAAAGCCTTTTTCAGAGTGTGTATACACTTAATACATAAAAAAAAAGTATACTATGTTAGTTTTATTATTCCATAGAGTACACTATTAACTTGACATCTGAAATGCATTCAATGAATTGAATGAATGAAGTCTCACTCTAGGCACCTCTGCTATGGTTTTACAGCAGAAGAACCTCAGAAATGGGCTAGTAAGATCACTGTCTTTTATAATGACATTTATACCTATAACAACTATTAATGTGTCCCTGCCTGTCTCCTCCTGCTCTGGCAATCACTGGGTGTGGATGTTAGAGAGGCCATGCACTGAGGAGAAAACTGCAGTGGGAGAGAACAGTTTTCTGTGTCAGGCAAGAGAGCGTGGACAGTGCCAGAGGCTGTGCACAGAGGGCCAGAGCCAGCACAAGGGAGAAGGACCAGGATCGTGGGGGCAGGAGTGGGAAGGAAGGAAGGAATTAACCAAGCAGGTGAGCTCCAGTGATGATGAGGCAGCAAGCTCCGCCTCAGACTGGTGTACAAAAAGCTCAACAACTTTCAGTGGCTGAATTCACACGTGAAGTCTGAAATAAAAATGTACTTTCAAATGTTGGTGATTTCCTGAGACAGCATGTTCTTCTACCTTCTTGATACAAGGCAGAATGAACATTGCTTTCATCCAAAGAAATGATGCTCATTTACCAGTAATTGAAATCTAGTGAATGTTGTTTTCAGGTTTATAATTGGGGATTTTGTACTCTTCAAATTACTGTCATATCTGTCACTCAAGGAATATCTCAAGGAAATTAAATACTTTGAAATACATTAGCGAAATACAGCAATTTATCACTTAGACCACTGAAAAAGAAATTTAAACAATAATGTTTAAGTATCCATGAGCAGATAGTAAGAGTTTAGTGTTTTGTGTGATGATGCTGTCTTCCTGACTTTTCCACTAAAAACCATTTACTTAGGCCTCTTCAGACTTGTGATTTGGTAGACTTCTGGTTCAACGAACTATAGATTTCCACATCTGTAGTACCATACACTACCTAAATCGTGGGAAAGATTGCTGAAAATAATTAATTTAGGGAATGTCTAATGATGAAAATCAAAACACATTCAAGCAATTGGTTTTTATGTCACTGAAATATCTAAAATCATAGAATTTACAACACCTTACCAGCACATAATAAAGCATATATAACTGTCATAAAATAAATCCTGACTATAAAGCAAACTCTAAATCTAGTGAAATAAAAATTTGCTCATTATTTATTGTTCTTCATAAAATGGCAATTGAAAAAAAATAAAAGGCAAGGTCTTCCTTCAGAAATGCTTAGTATTGGGAGAATATTGACAGAATATGACTCTTCTCCCACAAGTCAACAGAAACATGAATCTCAGGGCCCCCATCCTGTAAGGTATGGCTGTGGCCATCTGAAGTTCAGTGTGCCAGCTGCTATCACTTTCCTTGCTTGGGCTCCTTCATTGGGATCAAGAGGGGAATGGAGGAAGTCCTGAAATGGAGATGGATGGGAAGTCCCCCTCCCACACTGGAATAACACTGTCCATCTCACCTCTCCTTCTGATAAACCTCTACCCAGAGCAGCTTTTAGGGCAGGGCTGCCACCAGTCACCAACAATGGTATCTGCCCCCACCCTGGCAGCTCTGAGGACAGCCCAGCCTCTGGCCAAGCTGGCAAACACAAGGTCTTACCTCTCTGAGTCTGCAGCAGCAAGAAGTGGTATCTGGGGAGGATGCAGAGGACTGCCCTGCATGTTATGTCCTGGGGAAGAGTGGCTGCTGGGTGGGACAAGGACACTGCAGCTGTTCCACTTTGATTTATCTGTGTGCTGGGGATCACAGCTGCTGAAAGCAAAAAGAGAGAAATAGTGCTCATGAGGCAGAAACCAGCACTGGCAGCTGACCAAACAACAATATTGATAAATGACCAAACACCAACATGCATCCCCTCCTGTCAAGCTCTAGTGCCAACTCTTACCAGCTAAGAAAACCAAGGGTTTTCTGAAGTGCTGCTTTCCATACAAAGGGAAGAAGAAAACCCACGTGAAAATAAGTTAAGCATTCTTTGCTGCTTCCAAATGACATTTCCATAAAACCAGGCATGAATGATCACAGCCATGCTTGTTGTCTTGGAATTTTTTATCTGAATAAGGCTGCAA
This sequence comes from Phylloscopus whistleri, assembly GCA_017589585.1. Lineage (NCBI taxonomy): Eukaryota > Metazoa > Chordata > Aves > Passeriformes > Phylloscopidae > Phylloscopus > Phylloscopus whistleri. Next base: position 93,769 of record JADMLD010001186.1, read on the forward strand.
ATCTTCTATACTCTTCTACTGCAGAAGAGGTGTCAAATACTTCCTAAGATATGTATTTTTAGAACTAGTGAACAGAAAGAACAGTTTCAAAAAATGTGAAATGCTTTCTACATTTTCCCCTCAGCTGTAAAAAATCACAAATATCTTGAAGAGCAATATTGCTGTTATTGGCCCAGATTCCTCAGCAATACATGCAAAAATTTTAAACCACCTTTAACAGCTTAATAATTTCCTCTGAGTTCTCTCTTGTATTCTTTTCAATAAGGAAAGTTTCCTGCCTGTTTCCTTCCTGACTAAGCAAAAAGAAATAAGGACTTTGTTCAAATGTCCTAATTTGTTGGTCCCAAACCCTGTAACCTTATTTTCTTGTAACCCTTTTCTAAAAAAAAAAAAAAAAAAAAAAAAAAAAAAAAAAAAAAAAAAAAGTTTAAATCAGAAAAATTTACATCTTTGTATCTCTGAAAATCCAGTTACCCAACTATTTCTACTGACATCTGTGTCAGGCAGCTTATGCTGATGTTGACTGGCACACAAATACATGCTCTTAAATATTTTCTGAACCCAGAGAACGAATTAGATAGTCTGTCTAAGAGAAAAAAATTACCTCTCTTGTTTGTCTGTCATATATTCCAATCTCTTTTTTAAAAAAAATATTGTTCAGGTCTAGTTTACAGAGTAAAATCTAGATTATTCTAGTGAATATGTTGGAGCTGATGATTTGAGATTCTTGATAAAATCCTAGAGTTTAAACCAGTTCCCCCGGGGGCACTGTCACCAGTAAAACATCTTTCTAGGCTGAAATATGTGCATGGATGCTTCAATCCTAGCAGAAGAAAGACTGCATTAGAGGTTGCCTCACCATAGATCAGTCTTCAAGAAAATTATTTCACAGCTCATCATTTTCTCATTCACAGGTGTGATTTTTGCTACAGAAGATCAAAGGGGTGAAAATTCACCTCATCTCTCAACTCCTGAGCCTGTCTTTGGAAAGACTCTGTTAAACCTTACAAGCCCACCTTTGTGACACACTGGATATTCACCAAGCTAAGACAGAGTTAAGGAAAGGCTCACGAGTCTAATTATGCCGTAGCCTCATTAACGAGCAGCCCTGGACACCTTCCAGCTGCTGGCAACGACACACCGTGCCAAGATGACAGACAGGAAACCACTCTGTGAATAAAAACATCCAGTACAGATGCTGTGGAGCTAATGTCAAAGATCAGGGGCAGCTGACACTGGTGGCTGAAGCTGGAGGAGTGGAGGCTGACCTCGGTGCCTGTCTCAGCAAGACACAAAGGAACGACACTCACGCACTGAGATGTCCATGGCAGAAAAAAGGGGCAGTTTATTTACAGACCTTGACATTTATAGAATTCCAACAGTGAGCATGGATTGGAGGAGGAGAATTGTCCTCTCCAACCACACTGGTCAACCCAACAGCCCATCAACAGTCTCCTCCTCATGAGAAGAATGTAAACATGAAAGGACAGTTACGATAACAAAAGGCTGTTTATGTGAAAATCCTGAGAGACTCCATTGCAAAAGCTAAACAATCAGAAGCTGAAATAGAACTTTAGAAAAACTTAAAAAAAACCAGAGGAGAACAGAAAAAACCCATGCAACAGGTGCCAGGCTCTGCTCTTTGCCAGAGCCTCCTAATCCAAACCCAAGTGATGGCAGACATCTGACAGGAGAAGACATCCCAGACCTTAAAGAGGAACAGAGGAGGCAGAGCCCACAGGAAGATGAGACATCACCTAAGGCAGCAGAGTAACTCACAAAGAAAGGGCTGAGGGCATTTGCTTATTGAGACAGGGGAATGGTTTCTTTCCACTTTGCTCATGCACCCCAAAAGTTACTTTTCCTATGTCTGTCTCTCAAGGTAGCATCAGGGAAAGGGGAAAGGGGAAAAAAGGGGGAAAAAAGGGGGAAAAAGGGAGGGGAGGGGAGGGGAGGGGAGGGGAGGGGAAGGAAAGGGGGGAGAAGGAAAGGAAAGGAAAGGAAAGGAAAGGAAAGGAAAGGAAAGGAAAGGAAAGGAAAGGAAAGGAAAGGAAAGGAAAGGAAAGGAAAGGAAAGGAAAGGAAAGGTGGGAAAGGAAAGGAAAGGAAAGGAAAGGAAAGGAAAGGAAAGAAAGGAAAGGAAAAAAGGAAAGGAAAGGAAAGGAAAGGAAAGGAAAGGAAAGGAAAAGGAAAGGAAAGGAAAGGAAAGGAAAGGAAAGGAAAGGAAAAAGGAAAGGAACTTCTTAAATTCTTATTTTATCTCACAAGCAGCACAGAAGAAAATACTGAAAAACAACCAAGCACACATTCTGACAGCAAAAACCAGAATATTTAACGAAGTGGGACACTGCAAAGGAAATCCCTGACTGTCTAAATGAAAAGAGACTATTTAAATTATTCCTTGGCAAAATAGGGTAACTTGCATTTTACCATGGCAAAAACTAATAAAACTGTGTAGACATATATGGTGGCTTAGTTTACCAGTACTATGTTCTTTGCATTTAAAATCCACCTCTTCAGGATCAGGAGTAAAAAGGCTGGGTTATGACCAGCACAAGGTAGCAAGGGTTGTTCCTCCTGATGTAGCTGTTCTCTGCCACAGCCATTTTTAGCATTCCATGCAAGGATTCTGTAAACCATGCTTGCACGTTTTCCAGCTGGTTCAGGCTGTGGTAGCACAGCTCCCACAGCACTGCCCAGCTCAGTACTATTTCAGTGGGGAAAAAAACCCAAAGTAAAGTGTTATTCAAGCCAAGCACAGCAAGTCACATGCATAGAAGTAGTTAGGTCAAAGTTTGACAATACAGCATGAGACATTATTAAAAACATACTTAGAATTCAAAGAAGTTCTGTATCTTTACTAATACAATTTTAAAGTTCCAACTTGCAAAGAAAATCATGCACTTGACAAGCTTTAGAAAAATCCTTTGGTTGCTCTGAAGCAGAGCTTAGTGTGATGTTCACTAACTACTTACAAATTAATTACACATTCTGGTTTGTGCTTAAATATGAAATAGTCAAGTTTTATCCAAACAGCACAGTAAAAAGATGTGTTTTTTTTCTGCTGCATTACTTATGATTCTTCCAGTTTTAGTGGTTCTGTATTTTTCTATACAAAGTTAGTTCATACTTTTTTCACAGTAGAAAAAAACCATCATCCCCATGTTGTTATTGTGAGTGCATTGCTCTCATCTTCATTCTGTGAACCAAGTAAACCCAAATGCCTAAGTGTTGTTCATAATTAAAACCCAGATGCTATCACAATGCTTAGCCCTTAGTCTATCTGCTTGCTTTAGACCCACAAATGTAGTTTTTGTTAGTTTTAAGCAAAGGATCTGTCATGCTCCCTCACTGTATTACTAAGATTATAGTCAGTTTGGATTTTTCTATGAAGTCATAAAGACTACAAGACATGAAAAAAAACACTTTTGGAGACTTAACTCCAAGTAATAGATGTGTAATCAAAAAGATTATTGCTGTATTTAATTTAATTGTGTCTGTGTTTATAGATACTGTATTTTAACAGTACTGAGAAACTATACAGTGGTCACTACAGGGGTAAATGAAAATGGACTTGCATGTAAACATATACTTTTGACTTTTCTTATGTATTTCTAATAGTCAGCTTTCAAACATTTATTCTGTAGACTCCTTCTACAATAAAAAACCCTACCTTTGCTTTAAATGTGAAGTCGCCTTCAAGTAAGAAAAGTTTGATTGGACACCACTGGAAGAATGAAAATCTATTCTCTCCTTCCACTTCAAAAGTAGCACAGAGACATTTCAGTTAATATGCCGTCTCAAACAGCACACAGTAAAAATAATGCATTTAATTTTTCAGAAGTCCCAAAGCTGTTAACTATATTCACAAAATAAAAAAAAAAAAAAAAAAAAAAAAAAAAAAAAAAAAAAGTTGGCAGTGAATTTTGAAGGGTAGCTTCTCTGATGCAAGACAATTATGTTTTTGTGTATTTTTCTTCTCTCTATGGGGACATGAGTAATGTTCATGTTGCCATTTCAACAAAATAATTCCCTGCCTGTTGGAGTTATCTCATTTGCTCCCATAGTATATTATCCTGCAGCAGCTCTGATGAGTAGTTATGAAAGAGTTTGTTTCAAATGGATTAGGTAGTTCTCAAAATGAGTGACATGGGTTGATCTACAGCTGACATAGTACCCTCAGTTAAATGATGTGAAACAACACATGTGAATAGAACCATGAGAATTTCCAGGCTATAGATAGCTGGGAATACATGTAAGAGAAAGCAGGTTATTACTCACACAGAAATTAATGCTGATTGAACAGCCTTACACAGCAATGAACACTGTACATTGAGTAAATACTGTAAAAATTAAATTACCATAAAAACTGCCATACAATAGGAGCAGTGCCAGGAAAGAAACTACAAAAATAAATTGTTATATCAAGGAAGGTTCACAGTTAGTAGTGCTGCAAACATCAGGTAGTGAAGGACAATGCACGAATGAGACTACAGAGAGTAATGCCTCAGTCTCAGAAGCTATGAGACATCATGAGGGCAGACAACTCAGCTGAGGGCTGGCTGGGGGCAACAGCTTTACCCAGCTTGTCCCACACTGTCAGCTCGTGTTTGCACTGGCCCAGCAGACACAGCTGGACATTTAAGCAGAGTCTGGAAGCTGGGCAGGAGTGCTCAACAGATTGCTGTGGCAATCTCCTGAGAATACCCTCAGTTTCTGCAATTCTGACACGCTGTCCCATCCCAGCTTCCATTCTGTCCAGGAAATTGAAAGGAAAAGGAAAAGCTGAGTCTTTAATACTTCTAAGTTTTGCATGTTACACTGGGTAAAACCATTTAATTTTTTTTTTTTCAAAT